>JAUZNK010017683.1:0-21653 GCA_035046665.1 Euphysa ruthae
ATAAATAATTGTATAATTAAATATTATGTCCAGCAAAATTCAATCTCAAATGAAATATTATTAAAAAAACTCTAGTTTTTCATTAATTTATTAGTCCATCTATCATTATAAAGTGCTTTGCAATTAGGATATTAATATAATATTAAGTGTATTAATATAATATTAAGTGTACTAATATAATATTAACATATTATTATTATATTATTAAGATGTTAAAGCTAAAAAACTATATTTATAAATTGAAATTTTAGTTACTATTAAATTATGGCACAAGTTCTGATGATAAAAAAAGCTTTCAAGCAGTGTTCTATTAAGCAGCTTTTTTGAACGCCAAATTTATTTTTTTACATAAAGTTGTTTATTATAAAGAATCTATAAATTCTATTTTAAATATTTCTTTTTTGAGAGCACTGGCTAGAGTGAGATTATGCGGTAGTTAGAGGTAATTATTTTCCTTTTTTGAGGACAAGGTTGCATTTGCAACTATTGATGTATCTGGATAAATGCTATTAGTAAATGAAATTAATACCAACGAAAGGTTTGTATGTTAAGATGCTTGAATTTGACCTACGTTATTGGTAAATATTTATTGAATTTATGGCACATGCTGCTTTCCCCAGTAATGTCTTTGTCCTTAGTTTTAATACTTTTAGATATGCTATTTTACACACTTCCCAGTCAACCAATTTATAATTAACCAAGTTTTGTTCGAATCTTGGCTTTTTTAAGACTTTTTGAAAAACCTATATATAATTTATGTAATTAACTCAAACAATTTCAGAAAATTTCAGAAATTTTATAAAAAGTTATTGCTTTCACTTCATATGATATGATTAAAGTTGTCCAAAAAACTCTTACCTCATTTTTTTATATATCAGTTGTTATATATAATAAGCCAAGATTCGTCAGAAGCAGTTTGAAATGTGTCAGCAAAATTTCTAAATAATTGATTTGAATCCTTAGTTGTGAAAACATCTTTTCGAGACTTGTTGTGAAATTCAGCCTTTAGGTTTTTGAAGTTTTTTTTTGTTTTTTGTCAAGGCTTCTTTTAGAAGGCTTTTTTTTTTCAAGATACCAATAGAACAAGAGAGATATAAAAATTTTCCGAGATTTGGCTGATAAGTATTTTTATTTCTCGATTAGATTTATAAATAGAAAACAATCCTTTTTAACACCAGTTTTGAATTTTTTTCTTTGCAGGGCATTGATTCAACTTCACTTTGATTTTGCATATGCTACCTGGTATTCAAGTCTCAACAAATCCGTTATAAATCGTCTTAAATTTGTGCCTTGCTACACATTCATTGAAATTCTGTAATGAGCCCAGTTTGAATGATATGTCTGAAACCTTCAAAGTCTATGGCGACCCAGTCGAGCCACAGTGCCGTAGTGAAAATGGTTTACTTTTTCTTTAATGAAGCTAATTTAAAATGAAATCTAAATAAAAAAATCTGATTAAAATCAAAATAATATGAAAAAAATCCAAGTTAAATCGAAAAAAAAAAACAAATTTACTTCGTGGCCCAGACGAGCCATAGCGAAAATTGCAATACCAGTTTTTTACCAATAAAATCAACTATTTTCACAAACTTAAAAATGTACCAAACAAAGAGGAAAGATAAGTTTCCCGTTATCATAAAATATCTACAGTTAATCAACTATTTTTTAATTAAATGAGACTTTAAATTCGCATCAATCATTTCCGTGGCCTGAATGTTATTATGTAATATTATAATAATGATATTTTAATTGTTACATAAGTGAGTTGTTTAAATTTAGTACAATAAATCTTATAATCTTTTAATCTAAATCAGGTGTTTACAGTTATATTGAGCACTGCTTTTAAAAAAATAAACGATTTCTCAAACGTAACCAATTTTTATAAGAAGAAGGTTGCTTTGGTTGGTAAAATAGTATTATGAATAGTAATATTGTTATCGTGTTTAAAAATTACCAAAATTACGAAAAGTAATTTTTGTTATGGGTTTGGAAAGATTCTTTTATATTATATATATATTATATATCATTTAGTATTTACATTTTAGAATCACAATAAATACTTTTAAAAAGTGTTGTGTTGTCGGTTGTTTTTTCTGACTATAAAGGTGAACCTCCGACATAAGTTTTTAGTTTTCCTTTCGATGAGGAACAGAAGTAAAGTTGGATTAAGTTTGTAAATCGAAAAGATTGGTATTCCACAAAATCCTCGTATATTTGCGTCAAACATTTTGAGTCACAATGTTATAAGAAAGGAGAACAAATTAAGCGTTATGGATTAGTTAAAAATAAATTATATAAAATAAATTACCAACAATTTACTATGTCGGAGCAGCAGAAACACCAAAGTTACCATCTTCACCTCTGACAAGAGTATCGATACCCCGTAGACCCCCGATAAAGAGGATTTTTCAACATGATGAAATGGCTGAATTTAAAACTAATGACCAAATACAAGATTTTCATTCATACAGTTCCTCGTGTTTTGATGACCATGTTTTGTTTTATTAATGATTGCACTTCAGTGCCAGAAGTTACAGGTGTTACCAAAATTGATATAGACTTTCATGTTAAGTTGTATTTTAAGGGCTCACCGCTTCCATTACCCAATTGGTTTAGACAGGGGAGAGATTGTAAATTAACAAAGAAAAGCAGGGGTGGATCCAGGGAAAATCCTGTGGTGCCCAGGATTCATCTGGTTTCAAAAATTCTATGTCTCGGAATCAAAAAATATACAACGCAATCTACATACCTACATTATTTAAACACCTCGGAAGAGTTTTTCCTTCTCGCACGTATATTATTTTTAGCGTAAAATCCGAGTATTTTTTTTTTTAACGAAACACTGAATAGAATCTAATTACCGTAATCGGAATTTTGCCCTCTTCTAAAATGACCGAGATAATATTGATATAAGAGATCGTTATTGATAATTTAAATTATTATTTACCGTTAACCGTATTATTGGGACAAAGATGCCTCATTGTATTAGGCGTATTTTATCCCCATGTAACGTGACCAAGTAATTACGTTGATATAACAGATAGCTATTGATAATTTCAATTATTATTTTACTGATAACCTTATTATTGGGACAAAATACAACTAATTGTTCTCCAAAAGAATCTAAACTCATTGGATAATAATGTCTATAAAGAGGAATATAAATCACAAGTGTGATGTTTTGCATAAAGTTTTATGTCGTCAATATGTATAGTCATTTATCAGAATCCTAAATACCAAAAGCTATAAAAGCGAAACATTTGCCAAACTATAAAAACCTATAAAAACAGGTTACTTAGCATGCTTAACGAAGCAAATGAAAAGTTTCCAGTGGTTGAATAAGAGCTTCTTTCCTTGAGAAATTGCGAAATGGAAGTTTTTATCCTTCAGAGAAAAAAAGAAGAGAATTTAATAGCTTTAGGTAAGGTATTTAGCTTTTTTTACTTATCAGAAATTTATGTTTTGTAAATTTTTGTGCTTTGTTGCAATGTTGCTGTCATGCTGTATAAAGCTACAATCTTAGACTAAAGCTTTGGCACAGTGAGCCCCTAAATTAAAGAAATTACCCCTTTCCTCTAAAACAATGTTGTATAAACATTACCAGTCACTCGAAAAGGTGTGCAGATCACAATACAATATTTTTTTGGGGGGAAGGAGTTTTGAGCCATAATTTTCACTCATACCAAAAAGTTTCGTCCAAGATTGTAACAAGTAGCATTATAAAAATAGACACATGACGTTAAATAGTCCTCCTGCTCCAACATACTTTACGGAAACTGTATAAATAAAAAAAAAAATTATCTGTGAGTCTGAAGTGATATGAGGGCTATGTCAGCCGTTTCGTAATCTAAACCTACATCACTGGGTGTAAGGTGACAGTACAACCGTACCCTGAAACCCTAAACCTCTTGAAATAAAGAACGGAGCAAGAGGACTATTTACCTGCTTCCAAAATAAAATAGCTGGCTAAATATTTGTATTATGCCATTATGCTAGCCAGCCATGTGGATAAATTAGTAAATTGAATTTGGTATTTTTAAAAGTTATAATTAGTCTTTTTTTACAAAGTTTATGGTAGAGTCATGGGGCCATTGCCATTGATTTAAAATTCGTGTTTTCGTACTACTAATTATACTAATTATATATTAGCTTAACGACCAACTTGGTTAATACCAAACGTAAACAGCCAAAATAGTGGTTATATACGAATTATATACGATACAGTTTAAAATCTAGAGCCAAAATATGATTTTGTGTTTCTGTTGACCGAGTGGTTTGGAGCTTGGCTAAATATAAAGAAACAACGAAACCGCAAAATCGTATTTTGGATCTAGCTTCTTTTAGTTGCTCTGCTGAAAAAAACTGTTTTATATTTTCAATTCTGAAATAAAACACTGTTTAACACATTTAATAATCCACGGGGTCATAAACAAAATCAAAATGACTCAGTCATAGATATTTTTTGTGTTTACTGACTCTGACTATTACTCAATGCAAAGATATGTGGTCACCCAACCATTCCGTTCTTTTATTATTTAGATCATCCTTACTTTCTGATCTCAAAGTTGGTATTGGTCTTAAAAGAGATCTTGTTTTCCCTTCTACATCTGTTTCATCAAGTTTTCACTCAACAATTAAGTTCAATGAAGTTTCATCGTCTTCAGTTTCCTCTTCGTCAGTTTTTAGTTTAAACTCCATGATGAACTTTAAAGTAAAATCTAAAATTACATTTAAGCTTGGTAGTAATATCGATGATAACAACTACTAATACTACTAATGTAGCTAGGCAGATAACCTTGGTCCTAATCTAGATTCTTACTCTCCTATTTTAAATCTGGATAATTCTGCTTTTAATTCTGCTTCTGATTCAGCTTCTTCTTGCGATGTTTCTACTTATCGTGAAAAAGGTTGTAATTTAATTGCTGGTAAAGATGACATCCTTTTATTAAATTTGGTAAATAAAGTGTGGGTTCCTAATTCATCTTTCGATTTTCCTATTTCTGGTCTTAAAAAGAAAAGGTCGTTTCTAAAAATTCCTGGCTAAGTTATTCTTGCATTGTAGATGGAGCATATTGTCTTCCAAGTACTCTATTTGGTATGGATATACCAAATAACACTACCGTTTTAAATTTGTTTCGCAAACCTTTTAAGGATTGGGGTAATGCAACTAGAATTTTTAAACAAAACGAGAAAAGTTCTGGCTTACATCAAAAATCTATGCATTGTCTCAATATGTTGTTTGCCCGATGTAAATCTAAAGCTACACTTATTGAAGTTGATTTAGGTAACAATAGAAAACAACTTCTTACTGAAAATCGAAAGAAATTAATCCCTATAGTTAAAACTGTAATTTTCCTTAGTCGTAATGATATTTCTTTTCGAGGTCATCGCGATGACAGTCAATATCATCCTGGTATTGGAGAAACATCTATCGAAAAAGTTGGTGTAGGAAATTTTATAGAACTGTTAAATTCTTGTGTAGATGCCGGTGATCAGGTTCTTGGGAAACATTTGTTGTCTGCTCCTGAAAATGTTATATAAATTGCAAAAACTTCTCAAAACCAGTTGATTGAATCGAGTGGAAAAGCTATAGAGGTTTAAATTCAAAATATTAAAAAGTCTAATTTTTTTTCTATTTTGTGTGATGAGGCAGCAGATTGTTCAAATATTGAAAAAATGTCTCTTGTTTTAAGATATGCAGATGGTGACAATGAGGTGTGTGAGGATTTTTTAACATTTGTTGAATGTAAAACTGGCACCTCTGGTATAAGTCTTGCACAAAATATTCTTTCTGCAATTGCAGATCTTGGTCTGGATATACATAAACGCCGGGGCCAAGGGTACGATGTTGCCGCGGCTATGGCAGGAGGGTATAAAAGTGTTGCATCTATAATTAATGTGATTCATTTTAAAGCCATCTTTGTGCATTGCACCTGTCATCGACTTAATTTAGTTGTAGGAAACACATGCAAAATACAAAGTCAAGAATCTTCTTGAGCAGATTAAAGATATTATTTTTTAAATTTATCTCCATAATGTCTTAACTGTCTAAATAATTATCTTCTTTCTGGTTTACAGCAATGACTGCTTCAAAGTCTTCTTCTTTTTTACGTCTTCTAACAGACTTTTCTTTTTTTTTTGTAAGTTTAGTTTTAACTAAGCAATTGATGGATTTTTGTTATGCTATAACTTTTACTCTCCAAAAAAAATCATTTGACGTAGCACAACAGTGCAATGAAATTGAGAAACTTAAGAACTAGCTTTTAGAAATCAAAAAAAATATTTATTAATATCACGCTGAACGTTCTTGTAGTTTTTGTAGGCGCCCATTTGCTACAAAATTCGCTCAACGAAACAACCTTCTGATAACCGAAAATGCAACTGTCATAATTACTCGTTTAGAAATATATACATTTCCAATACTGTGTTTTCCGTGCTGGTTTTTGCTGATCCCCACAAGTGTTAATGGTCGATTATTCCGTAATATAGTTGATGTAAAATGTGACTTTAGTATAATTTTGGAAGCAACAAAATGAATAAAGAAGTAGGCTTTTAAACCCTGTTACAGGCAATCTAAGCAAAGGAAAAGTAACTTTCAAAATTTTCCCCGCACAGCTCAACCATGGTGGGCTGTGCTGGGAGGGTTGGGGAGGGTTTAGGCAAATTCAAGCAGAATGGTTAAAGAATTAAATAATAGTAAGTTCGATAAATGTTTTAAATGAAAATAGTTTTTATGCACGGGGTGTTGTGTCTGACAATCATGCTAGTAACGTGTCTTCTCTTAACAAACTGTTAAGTGAGTATAGCAGTAGAAACAACCTGCTCAATAACGAAAGGTTCATATTTCCACCATTTCGATTTGAGGAGTTTTGAGATTTTATTTTAGTTACTGAAGGAGAGGAAAGATGGATGTTGTTTCATGATACTTTTGAGAAAGACGAACAATTATTGCAAACAAAATGTTCCTGTAGGTCTTGCAATTTTTGATGAGTCCAATATTGCAGCTATACAATGCTACTTTCCAGGTGAATCTCCAGCATGCTCGTTTTTAACTTTAATTAACAAGCGGTGGACCATATCTAATTCAAAAGCCTGAAAAATTCTCATAATTTTTCAGGTAATGCAGTTGGAATGAATGACGAAAAACTAATTTTAAGGGCTATGGCTAGTTGGGTGGAGGAATGGCATAATTCCAAAATGCCAGCTTAATTAAAGATCTTCTGAAAGATGACCATTCATTTGTTCAGCACGATTTCAAAGCGGCCCAATTGAAAGACTATTTGGACAATACAGACTGGTAAGTGGTGGTCGGTTTTTAGTGTTGCTAAAAGATGTTATACAATACAAGAGAATAATAAAAATAAAGCATATTTTGAGAGATATTGATGTAAAAGATGTGTTAGAGACACATCTGATGCCACATAAGAGTTAGATTTAATCATTAACCTTAGCGTACCTCTTGACGAAGAAGAAGATTTGAAACTATCCGATGGTATTAGAGAAATAGTAGTGTATATTGCTGGATTTATTTCAAAAAAGTTGTTGGAGGTTTCAAGTGATGTTTGTTGTGATTTTCTTCGAAAAATTTAGTTGAAAATAATCTGGATTTTGGTTATTTACACACTCTTCCACTAGGTGGATTAAAAATCCCATCTTTAAATTAACTAGGTTATGTATGTCAGGGGATTTTAAAATGTAATGTTGAAGTGAGAATTTCTGTTGAAACATTCCTTCACGCTGAAAGTCATATGTGATATTCATTTAAAGTAAGAGAAATAGGTATTAAACGGAACAATTGCAAACATATACCTAAACAAATCCTAAGCGGAGTTGGGACAGTGATAGGATGTTTTACTCCGGAACGAAACGTACGAGTTCGACTTCCACCTCTGGCGAATATTTACTTCCATGCTATCTCTGAGTTTTTGAGTAAAACTCATTGCATAATGCAACGCTAGCTCAATTTGGTCGGGCTGTTTTGTTGAGCGAATTTCGTAGACACAAATGGGTCCTTTAAGTACTCCAAGACCCGTTACGTGGGCCCATCTGGAATTATTTTCTCAGCAATTTGTTGGTTCCTCACGTTAAATGTAACAACAATCACAACAGCAGGAAATTATCAACTGACAAAGAAATGTGCGAAGGATTTGCAAAGTTCAAAAAGCGTCAGCGCCTCAAAGAATAAATTTCTTTATTAAATAAAGAATAAATTTATTTGAAAGTTATAATTTTTTGTTAATATTTTTTATCATTTGAAACAAAATTATTTTCAAATGTGTACTTTGGTCTCTGTTTCATCATATTTTGAATTTCTTTGATAACAAAAATGTTCAGTGATATTAGATAAACACCTGTGTTTAAGTGAATCTCAATAAGTTTGGTTTTTAAATTTTAAAATTAATCCTTCTATACGTTTTAATGTTTACTATATTAATTTCATGCATTCATAAATACAAATATTAGCTAAAGTTAAAGTAGGCCGTGGACTCTCTTATTATGTATTGTGTAAAGTAGGCCGTGGACTCTCTTATTATGTATTGTGTAAAAATAAGTTTTTTGTTCGTCTGTCTAATTGATCTACATTGAGAACTTTTTGTGAACAATCAAATTTGCGACATTTATTTTTAATGAAATTCGCTTAAATCTCAAAAATATTTCAAAAATTCAACGGAAACCTTGAAATAGAAGAACTAGAAACAACAAATATATTTGAGTGGCTCGATTACGATGAGTCAGATTTGTATATTTTTTTTTATATAACTATAAGAACGATATTCGTAAAAGCTTATGGTTTATCTTTAATAGGAGGAAATATGTATTCTTTCTTTTTTTTCTTCTTTTTCTAATCAATGTTATTCTACTAATTAAACATGTTTATTTCAAAAACGCCTTTTAAATATATAAGCCTCTGTTGCATTATTTGAGTTAACTTCATCGATATTTGCATGACGTTCACATTCTTTACGGAACGAATCTTCAAGGTAATCCTTGGTTTCACCAACAATTTTGTATTTTTGAGCATCTTCTTTTAACTGTTAAACAGAGATATGCACACCGCATTCTTCACCTCCATATCTTTAAGGACATTGAAAAATATCCTCTGGCACACCTGTAGAAAGTTCTTTTCCCTTTTATTTTTGAACACTGTGGCGTTTGTTCCATGCAATTTCTCGGAAGTCATTAAACTTTCCTTGAACCACAGGTATATATACCTGTGGTTAATATGAATGCAAGAAAACTTCTATAATAAAATAATGTAAAACCGATTTTTTTTTTTCTAGAGATGCATTATACATCGACCTTTTTACATAAAAAAAAAAATTCAAACGCAAATAGTCAAAGAAATTGCTACCTTAAAACATCTCTAAACTAAAATTAAAGATATAACATCGGGTACAGTTCATGTAATTTTGTAAAGCACTTATTACTTATACTTATTACTTCTTAATTTTTTAATGGTTTGTAGTGTAATGAAAACAAACAATACAACTGTCAGTTTGATTGGTCGAGTCATGTTCTCCACATTCGACAAGTTCTTTTAACTGATCCTTGAAGTAAGCTTCCATTGCGAGGATGAAGCTTTCCCCAAAAAGTTTATATTTTATTCTATATTAATGGTCCGTGCAATATGCAATCAGTTCCGTCAATATCATCTAAATTGGCTTCAAGAAAAAAATATGTATCATAGCCATTTGATCGGTTTCTGTTCCACGGTCAATATGCAATTTAAAGAGGATAACTAAATATTAGATACCTATTAGTCGCTAAAATAAAACGAAAGCCGAATATATAGATCAAAATCAATTTCGTTTGGTTGCTACTATTATATAGGTTTCCTTCAAAACGTTTTGCAGATATTATTTATCAAATTTTTAGTTTTTTAAAGAGCATTTTTAGGTTATTTTCTCAGTTCAATCATTGATTTCGCTTTATTTGGTTCATGTAAATCTCAGAAACAATTACATTATTACCTTTACTTTCACTGATGTAGTTAAAGTAAAATTTCGCTACAACTTTTGGATTATTGTTTGATGTCCGAACACTAGGGGAATTAACCCGTCCACTTAATGTGTCCAGTCCTCTATAAATACATAAAGGTTATATAGATTATTAGAAGCCGCATCTTTTGTCATTTGATCCCTGTAATAAACAGTAATTGATTTTAGTTTGTCAATATTAAGATTTTAGAGTCCACTGAGAGATCACTAAATAAAAATTTGTAACAAAATAGGAAAACGAACATTAATACTAAAAATAAGAGGAACAGCAGAATTTGTAATTCTCAAAGACCAATATTATTGTTATTATTATTGTTGTTATTATTATTATGAATTAAGACCAATACTACGCACATAACAAAAATGACAAAGTACATGTTTGGTTTGTCGGTAGGTAAAAATTCAAACTTGTAAAGGAGGAAGCTGTTTATTTGTGTATTTCTATATTATTTCAGTTGCAATAAAAAATCAATTGATATTAGTTTCATTAACAAAACGTCACTCAAGACGTAAAAGTTTTCCTTCTTGATGGTCTTTTTGGTTTTCCTACATTTCCACGACATTTCAGCCCCTCAGGGTCAATATCAGTCATCACTTCATAAAATAAATTGCACGATACATTCAATCCGTACTTACCGTGAACTTTTCCATAAATTGCACTGTAGCCCAACCTACAACCTGGTTCATTGACTCCTAAAATTTCTCAAATTGATCAACAGTTATATTATAGTCAATAAACCTAATACCAAAATAAGTTAACCTCCGTGATAGTGATTTAATGCACCAAGCCTAGTTACTACACTCTTTTTTAAATAATCGAGAATTTTACTGTTGAGAGGTCACTGGGCAACTTAAGATTCTAAATCATTCTCCAATGCTTTTTCTTTTTTGTTTTTTTTTTCTCTTAATTTTGAGTTACAAATTCGCTTTACTGTTTGAATCTTCTAAATCTGAAAACAAAATAATTTCTAAATCTAAAAATCAATCTTCAAAATCAAAAAAAATATAATTTAGATGGTTAGTCTGAGACCTCTTTATTGCTTTAAAGTTCAGATCGTATTATAGCTGCCTGGTACAGGACATTGTCTGGCGACAGTACACGAAATAATAAAATTAATTTTGTGACCAAAACTAAAAACAGGTTGTTCAGGTTTAAAATACAGCAGTTTGGTATAACTTTTTCCCTGAATTATTTTGGTACCCCTGAACTTTAAATTCAGTTAAAATTTTGGGGGTGAGGGATACTAAATGGGTGACTCCACATCCTCACCCTAAAGAAAACAAAATATGATTTATTGTTTCTTCAGAACATGTCAGGCAATCTTCGCTGGCGTGAAGGACATTTTTCTCTGCGACTTGAATTAGCTTAAAATAAGACCTGAAGTTTACTGTATACCAATAAAATAAGATCTGAAGTTCACTGTATAACACAAAACCATCTTCTTTTTTTTTTTGAAATTCTTTGCAGATATATCGAGATCGAAAAAAAGGCTGTTTAGTTAGATCATTTTTGAATGTTTTAAATATAAAAGCAACTAAATTGAACTTAATTTTTAGTGAACATATTTATAACTAACATAATTTTACAGCAATAGTTACTGTTTTAAACTAAATTTAAGTCGCAATAAATCAAAAATAAAAAAAAAAAGAGTTGTTATTACAATAGACACCTTTTAAGTTTCAAGTTTTTCTTTTTTAAAAATAAAGTAAATGAAGATCAACAATAAATATAAACATAGATTTTATGAGCAATGATAGATGATAGGAAAGACTAAACTATAACAAAACAAGCAAGAAAAACAATAAAATAAAACTGTGAGATACATTTCAAAAAAATAATTTTAATTTTTCAGAACTAAAATAACGCATATATGAATATTATTCTTTTTACCTTAAATAAAATTAGCAGATGTATAATTTCCACAGTATATAGTTGTACTCTTTTGCTATGAAGAAGAAAGCGAATTCCATTTTTAATCAACGGTTTTCCAATTATTTGGGCTTGCTATATTCGTACGTTTAAATTTAGATTGTTTAGTTAAGCTTTATTATTTCTCTTATTATTTTTATCCTATATAAAACCAAAATGTTTAAACTTGTTGTTAAGGGTTTACAACAGTATCATTAGTAATAGAAGTATTTTTAAGTAGGCTTTTTCCAAATGTCATGAATTAAGTTTTTGCTGCGTTAAGTTTAACAAAATTCAATTTTACTTTTGATTCACATTTATTGGTTAGCGTCTGGACAAAGTAGTACTTAGCAAGGTAACTGCCATAAATGGAAGTGCCAACAGAGCTTACGTTAGATATTTCCTTTAGGAAACTTTTTTTATACATGTTGTAAAGAAGTGGTGAAAGTATCGCTCCTTGAAGAGCGATACTTTCACCACTCCTTTTATTTTAACTTAAAAGTTCTTGGTAAATGATGGTATGGTATCCCATTCTATAATTTTGTTTACGTCATTCTGTAATTTCGGTGTTCTGCGAATTATTAATTAAAGGAATTCTTTACCAATAAATTTTTTTTATGTAATGTTTCCCCTTAGATAACAAACCATAAAAAAACTTCATTTTACGGACTAACAATTTTGGATAAAATTTTAAAAGTTAATTAAGTTTACAATCAACTATTTAAAAGAAACCCACAGTTATAACATTCCATTAAGCTGTCCTATAAACATTTTTTTTCCAGTATAGCTAATCGGTCAGTAAAATAAAGATAAACAGTAAAGCTTGGTTTCCACTGTGAAAAACGTGAGATGACGTGATCTAATTTTTGAACATTACTTTTTATCCCATGTTATCTCACAGTGGAAACGTTCCTATCTCATGTTATCTCATGCTATATCATGAGATAACGTGATCTTGAAATGAAAAAGCTTTGATTTCAAGATCGAAATATCTCGTGATAAATCTTTCATGTGGAAGAAAAATATCAAAAGATACCAATATTTTTATACAAACAAGAGTCATAAAATAGCTGTATAATAAGGGCGAAGGAATACAAGTGGTAAAAAACAAACAACATGGCAGTATCTTTATCATTACAAGAAAAAGAAAGGTTAACAGAAAATTTTTAGGAGTATCCTGCACTATATAATACATGATATGATAAGATTGTGGTTGTTGTTTTGTGAACTCATGCACATATTTACCACGTGATACGGGAGTTAAACCTACATGATGTTCTGTAAATAGTTAGTAGAGAAATAGAAATTGTAGACTACACACGTGTTTTATAAGATCTTATATTCAAAGATAGAACAGTGGTATTCTCCAAGCTGCTCACGCTTTTGAAAAATATTTCGAAGCCAAAACCTGGGTGGAGCACCAGTCAACTTATGACGCTTTGTTCTTCTTTTTCAACGTCTTCTCATTAAAATAACACCAAAAGTTCATCTTTAGAACTATTATCCATGTTTAACTACGAGAAGTAGTTAAACATGGAAAATGCTGCAGAACAAAATCAGATCATGAGGTAATTTTTATTGCAATGGAAATCAAATTATATCGTGTAACAAAAAATTATCTCAAAAATATCATCTCATTCTATCTCACGTTATCGCAGAGTAGTGGAAACCAAGGTATTTTTTAACAGATATCATATATGGATATATTATATAATAAAGATTGATTTATAATTTGTAATAAGATGGAGAACTTACATTTCTTTTCATTAATATTTGGAATAAGTGCAGCTTTATTACAATTAAACTTCATGATTATGTCGATGTTATGTCTGCAAAGATATAAGCAAATTCGTCAGTACCTTCAGCTAATTCTTTTGGACAGGAAAAGGATTTTAAAAAGAAATTTATTGAAAAGACCTGAGCTAACGTGCTGGGTAATAAAGGGAACTACGTCGTACTGGTGATCAAAGTTTATAAAAAATAAAGTTCCGCTATCAGAGTGAAAAAAACTTTCGAATGTCTAGCATTTTTGAACTTTTTGAGAAATTGCAACCAAATCTGGTGAACTAAATCAATTGATTTAATCAATTGATTAAATTTACAAAAACAGTGGTCGAGGTAGACGAGCTAGCAACAAAATTTTATGAAGTTCACCGGTTCCCTCAATGTATCAGTGCTTTAGATGGAACACACATTGAAATCCAGGTTCCTGTGGAAAACTATACAGATTATATTAATCGGATACAACGTAGTTCAACGTATGGGAAATTTAATAGAATAAATTGCCGCTATCTCTATAATTTTTTTATTTTTCACGAAAACGTAACGGTTTGCTTCAAGAAAACACTGGTATTTATTGTACTGCATTAAAAAAACTCAAGATTCTTAACGTCTGCCGTACTCGATGGGTAGTCAGAACCCAAGGTTAACTTGTTTTTGAAGATATGTTACTTTCTCTTATTGCTACATTTACTGAGATACCTGATAATTCTGATAAACATTGGAATAATGAAAGGACATCAAAATCTTCCAACTTTCTGAGGTTGTGTACCAGTTTCGATTTTATTAAAACTTTTATTTCACGTTAAAACAGTTCTTGTTTTTATATGAAACTGATATTCCGTGTGTCGAAGCTTTCGAATGTGAAGTTGTTTTTTGGAAAGTACAGTTGCTCTTAAGATACTTGGTGTTCTTCCTTCAACATCATGTGAGTTTGGACGAGCTGTATCAACATTGTGTCATCTTAAACAATACACAAGAAGCACTATGAGCCAAAGTCGAATTAACGGTTTGATGTTGTGTTGGTTCATCGATATCGAGGGTTTGGTATTGTGTTAGTTCATCGATATCGAGAATTTGGTATCGTGTTAGTTCATCGATATCGAGGGTTTGTTATCGTGTTAGTTCATCGATATCGAGGGTTTGGTATCGTGTTAGTTCAACGATATCGAGGGTTTTCAACTAAGTATGTTCAAGCTTGTTTTGTTGATGGTGGAAATCTTCGCTTAGAATTCTTAAGTCTTAAAATTAAAAGGTTTATTATCAGTATGTTCTAAGCAAAAGCCTAGTATGTGTGTTTATCATTTTGTTTGTCACTTAAGAAAGTTAGTATGAATGTTTATCATTTTTGTTTGATTCTTTTGTTCTCTCTTTCTAATATTTTATATATGCTATTCGAAAATTGATTTTTTTTAGTTCAAAAAACTTGCAATACAACTTTTCATTAAAAATTATTAGTTTGAAAGATACATTGATTGCATTTTTCCAGCTTCTCATTGTTTGACTAAGAGTAGTATAGTTATTGTAGTCCACGTCTTTCATATCTTGTGTTTAGTTTTTAGTTATATGCAGCATGTAGCATTTATCTTGATAAAATAAGGATATTTATTTCTATACTAGATAAATAGAGATTTTTATCATGATTGTTATTCTGTTAAATAAGTTTTAGGATTTTACTTTGGTTTTGTTAATTAAATATGTCATTCTCTGCTATTTTTGATATTATGCAACCCCACTGGTAGGGTCCTTTTCTTTGAATCTGTCTATTTGTATGAAGTTAGGTGACCATAAACGCTTAAAATTATCTTTGCTATGGGATTGAGATAAGCAGGTTCAAAAAAGGAAGCATTTTTGAAAAAATGATTTCTAAACTAAACCTGGTCTTAAAATGGTCTACTTAGATACTGATTTATTGTGTACTCTTGGATGTGAATGTAATTGTAAGAGAATCTTCTTATAATTTGCATATTTTTTACGGTGCACCTATGATTTATTTTTAGCACTTTTTTGATAAAAATATTTTGCACAGATTTTTTTTCCTTGTGTTTTTCTTAGTTATTACATGCAAAAAATTATAAGATTCTTTATACTGTTACCTTTTCTCTATTTCTCTGATATCTTAACTAAATGAAAATGATTTTATTAAAATCTGTCGTTTTTTTAAACTGTAGTAATACATTATTTAATTATTGCAGGTATAATAATTCAATAAATATTTGTCGTTGAAATAATTTTCACTCCTGGAAAATTTCTCAATAACGATTTTGAATTTGAAATTGCTTTGAAAAATTTTGTGTGTCGAACTTAGAAATAGACTACTTATTTGATTTAGCTTTCTATTTTGGTTATTTGATTTTATTGCAGAAAATTTTTGTAAAACTGGAAAATTACCCGCGGAAGTTGTGTCCAGAAAGAAGCAATATTTACAAAGTTTTCTAAGTCTGTTCTAAGTGCAGTATAGTTGTTTGTCAATTGATGTATGATTTACACTTTTTGTTAAATATTATTCCTTACTTAGTATTTGAAATAACATTGATAAGTGATTATTTAAGTTTTTATGATTTTGTGAAAATTTAAGATTAAATTGATCATAATAAAAAAAAAATTTGAAATTATGATTTTCTTGGTTAGTGATTGCCAGGAGTAACTGTTATAGCCATTTTAGAAGTATGGAGTTTCAAATTTTTTTTGCTGTCCTAGGAAGGGATGGGGGAGATGGGCGGGTGACGAAGAAGAAAGTGGGAGGGAAGGAAGGAAGGAAAGTGGGGGTAGGAAAAAAGGTGTATTAGGATACACCTCAAGAAAATCATGGATCTGCCCCTGTCAACATCGCTCTTACATATGCATTTTGAGCCTTTAACTTTAGAAACAAAGATCCTTGTTTTGATTGTAGGCGTTGAACTGCAACTGCTTTCCTTTAACACAGTCTAATCAATTCTATTTTATCTTCTAAATCACTTTTGACTTCTTTTTCTTCAACAAACGACATCGTTTTTAGGACTTGTATTCTACTAATGTTGCTGCGCAGTGACGAGTCGTTATTGCAAATGTAGTTGCTAAATAAATCTTTAACGTTTTAACATAAATCATACAACTTTAAAATAAACTGACAACAACTAAAACGTTTTAGCACAAATTCAGATCATAAATTAATAATAAAACAAAATATCTCTAATATTGTAAATGAGACAGCATATGTGACGCCTAGGAAGAGGTCAGAGCAGGAACAAACATGCGGACACCGGCCTAAATAAATTTCAATGGACGTAAACATACAGACAGCGTCATAAAGTGATAGTAATAATATTTACTTACTAGAATACATTAATTTGTCCCACACTTTAACAGAGCAACAAAAAAAATTGAACTATAACAAAAGCTACCATTACTGATAGGACATAAGTCCACTAACAAACACCTAAGAGAGTGACAGACTGACCTGACATAAAAGCAGAGCTTTAATACAGGACAAACTCCCTTTAGGGAATAAAATACAGAACAAAATTATGCGATGGCCGACACTAGAATAACCATAAACTATATCATACAGTAAAAAAACACAACACACTTAAGCTAAACTAAATTTAAAAGGAACTCTTGTGTGACACAAAAACAATATAATACTTGTAGATCCTTAATGTCCAATATATAAACTAAATACTTTTAAACCCTTAAGTTTAAAGTTTTGTCGCAATAATTATCTCCTATTACTAACAGCAAAAGTTAAAATATTTTTTTAATAAAAAAATTAAATAAAAAAAAAAAAACGAATGTTTCCTCAAGTGCACAAGCGCTAGTTTACAGCGAATTGAGTATTTAACGCAACTTATGATTGATAGCAGGAAATTAGATACAAAAAATAAATAAATAAACATACCTGAGACAAAGCCAGACTTGCTAAAGGCCTAGAAGTCGCACGACTTCAATATATAACTGGGAAGAAATTGGTGACGAACTTACACAGAGTTATAGTAGAGAAATTGAAATAATTGGGCGATCTGTACTTATCAATTTCGAACTTTAAAAAAGAAATAAGAACTGCATAACTTTGCATTTAGTTTATTGTTTTTATTTAGTAACATTACTAAAAACTTAAAAATGGTAAAAAAATGTTTTGTTTATAGATGCATAGAAAATTATGATAAAAAACATAAAGCAAGAGTTTTAAGGCTGATCGATAGCTTAAAGCCATTCCAAGAGACAAAATAGCCGATAAACCAGATACTGTTGTATGTGCAAAGCACTTTCCGATAAACTTTGAAAAAATAATTGATCGTGGGAAAAAAAGACCTAAGAATGCACCCTCAGTTTTTGAAAATGTCCTTCAGTTTATGATTCCAGTACTTCCTGCTAATATAAGAAACACAAAAAGGTCATCTCTCACTGTAAGAAATGAACAAGAGGATGAAATGGAAATTTTTTATGCACTGGCAAACTTTTTGTCAACTTAAAAATAAAATCAAGGTCATGAATTTCTGTGTAAAATTACTTCTCGTACAACAAAACATGAAGTTTTAATGCTATCATGCAGGTGTAAGAACATTTATTCCAGCAATTTCTAAAACCAGAACTATTGTATTAGACAGATGGTTAAAAATTCTATAAGATGTCAGTTTTTTGCACTGTGAAACAATTGTCTGACAATAAAAAAAAAAGTTTTTAAAAGAAAACATTCAAACTATGTCTGCTGTTGATAGAGTTGGTGTGCGTATTTATGAACCTGAAACAATCATTCGTGCATTTATGTATTACCGTACTTCAAGATCACTTTACAGAAAATTAAATGGAACACTACCAATTACTCAGCATCAAAATGCTAAGTAATATAACTTCAAAAGTTCGTAAACTTGATGATATAGATTTTTTTAAAAAGTGTTTTTTCAGCTTGAAGATCTACAAAAAAACTGCATAGTTCTTGTCGATAAAGTTTATGTTAAGACAGTTTTGTCATACCATGATGGAAGCTTGTTTGGAGCACCTCAAAAATAATCCAGAGTCTCTTGCGACTACTGTGCTAGGTATTACGATAAAATGCTTGTTTGGTGGGCCTAAATTTCTCTAAAAAGTATTACCTGTCAATAAACTAGATGCAGCATTTTTATTTGAGCGCGTTATATATGTCAATAATGTAAGTAAGTTAAATAAAATTAAAGAAATAAATGGAAAAGTATTATCAATTATTTGTGACAATTACAGAACCAACAAAGAATTTTTTAAAACAGCTGCTGAAAAACCATGGGTTTCAGAAGAAGGTGTATTCTTGTTTTTTGACTTTGTACATATAATGAAAAACATACACAACAATTGGTTAACCGAAAAGTTTAAAGAACTAGAATATTTGAACAACAATGAAACATTCATAGCTAAATTGTCTATTCTTGTAAAAATTTTACGAAGTAGAAAAAGAATCTTTAATTAAGCTTTCTAAATTGTCGAATTTTCAATTTATCCGAAACCTTTTAAAAGATAAAATGCTTGTTATTGTCTTAAAGCCTTGTGTGAATGTACAATCTCAGCTTTAAAAATCCATTCTTTATTACATCAAGAAGAAACTGCTGAAACAATGACTTTCAAATCTTTTACAAGAGACACAAGTAAGACAATTGAGCACACCTGTAAAGGATATATTGATTTATGCAAACAATTATTTAAAACTGCCCATGATTACGTTGTGCTTGGTAAATTTACGACTGATTACCTCCAAAATGCATTTCGGAAATTGATACAGGACACTGGTGGAACTTATTTTATTACAGTTATTATTATTACAGAATATTGATAATACAAAGCTTTTAAATAAACTTGATCACGATTTTTTTTAAATAAACAAAGATATAGGTCATGAGTGTTTCAAATGTTTTTTACTTGTTAAACTTAAGTGAGTGTGAAGTATTTGAAAAGTTAGTAAATCTCGAAGAAGCATTATTTTGCGATCTTAAAAAATATCTTTTTTATATTGCAGGTAATGTAACAAAGAAAGATACCACCGATACAACTTACAGCTATACAAATAATTATTGCGATTTTTACGAGATAGTGACCAAGGCGAATTAAATGTACCATATGATAATGCATCACAGTGGACACTTCTTTGTTTCATGATGTTCAACCTTGTCTAGGAGAAAGCTCTTCGTGAATCTCTACAAGTTTTTCACGTCAATGTCAGATTTCCATGGTTTAAATATGCTGAAAAAACATGGTATCATTTCATCAAACATTCTTTTTTTAAATTATTCTCTGACTGAAGCACCTAAAAGTTCAAAAGGAGCCATTAAAAATGTTAAAATTATCCAAACTATTTAATATTTGTTTGACTTAAAATAATTTTGATTTGCTTTTTATCAGGCAAAGTCGTCTTTCCTGAACTTGTTATAAGAGTCAAAGCATAATATCTTAAAAAGCTACATTTTTTATATAAATAATAATAATGATACCTACCTTATATTATTTATGTTTTGGAAAAAAAGTAACTTTTATCAAAAGTTTAATTTTCTTTAGTTAACGAATGGATATTTAAAAATCTTAAAGTTCTCTGAATATCTTGTTTTTACTAAATATTTATTGATGTAATCTTTAAGCAGATTATTTCCAATAGCAAAAAAAAAAAAAAAAAAAAAAGGACGAAAAGAAAACTTAATTTGATATAATATTTTTTGAGTTTCTCCTCCGGTCAAAGCTATATTTTGCATGACTTCTAAGCCTGCGTAAGTTCGTCGCAAACTTCGCCCCCAGTCAAATAATGAAGTCGTTTGACTTCTAGGCCTGTAGTAAGTACCACCTTGACCTGAGATCAATCACTGTTTACTTCTTCTTCAAGTATTCTGGAAAACAAAAACTCAGCATTGATGTTGCTACATTTAAATGAATGGCTTTCAGATAAACAAAATTTTTCTCTCTAATAATTTTCCTCACAGACTGCCACAGAGAAACATGATCAACTATATCTACAAGTCTGACTTTTGCTTTAAAATCTTCGAATATCACGAATGATGCAGCGCATTCATTGGTTTCAAAACCAGCTTTCTCTTTTTCAAACAAACTTATTCAAGAAGATGACATGTTGAAAAGAGCTAACATGATGAATCCAATGGTTTGAGAAAATTGTGGGAAGAACTCCGGAAAAACAACAATGCTGGATAATATTTGTCCAGTCTAAATCAGGCAAGGTGGAGTTTCCTTTGATCTCCAGGTTTTTAAACTAATCGAAACTCAAAAAACTAAGTGGTCCAAACTGGGAAATTTTTTTAAATACAACAAAAAGGCAACTGCACATTATCAAGCGTAAGTTTCTTGCATTTCAGCGCACGCCAAACACACCAGACTGGTTCTAATCCCTTTCAAACCGAAATCATGAAAGCCATCTTTAAGGACAATTACATACATGCTCGCTGTTGAAGTTAACCAGAGTAAGTCCAGAGTAGGTCAAACAGATCATTCGACCGGTTTAACCTACTCTGGATCCGCCCCTACGTTACATATCATAACTATGAAGGTGACTTAAACAAAAAAGATCAATGAATCGAAAAAAAAACATATTTCAACAAGTCGAAAAAGTGAATTTGCCTAGGTCCACAATTTTCACTTGCGATGAAATAGCGGACTTATAGCAGAGTTGGCACAGTGGTAGGATCTTTGATTACGGAATGTAATTTCACGAGTTCCCACCTCTGGCAAAAGTTTTGATAAACATCTGTCATCAAAAAAAATTTTCTTTTTTTTAACTATGCTTTGGTTTAATCTGTTTTTTAGTGTGATATATAACGGAACCACAAAGGAAATATTGTTGTGGCAGATAATTTTTGTGCCTATCATAGTCACCATTTGTTTTCTCTTAATGTTTTTACTGATGTCTTGTAATTTTTATAGCTAATGTAGGTTTGTTTGAGGCATAATAAATACTTACTTACTTACTTACTTACTTACTTACTTACTTACTTACTTACTTACTTACTTACTTACTTACTTAC
>JAUZNK010017694.1:0-21651 GCA_035046665.1 Euphysa ruthae
ATATATATGCGGGGTGGAATTCATTCTATCTAGCGAGCTGATTTTTTTCCATATACATGCGGGATGATTTTTACCTCTCCTAGGAAGGCCAGGCTTCTTAGGACGCTGGCTTATTGCTGGCTATATTGGAAAATTGGATCGCGACCATTATAACTTGTATGTGGTTGAGGTTTGATGTATGTGTAAAGCTCGTATTTAAATAGTGATATCGAAAAGGTTTAAACTTTCGTTTCAATTTAAGTTTCCATCCATTAGTTTAGATATGAGAATGTATTTAATTCAGTCGGTATTTGCTTTTGTTTCGTATTATTAAAAATTATCTTATTGTATATTTGGTTAAGCAATTGCTTTATTTTGAGTAAGCATTTCTACAAATTTTTGTAAAAAAATTACCATTCGCACATTTACTAAACAACACAGATTTTTATTAGATGATCCTATAGAATCCCTATTCCCTATTCCCTAAAAAAAAATTAAAAACTTGTTGGTCTATATTAGTGTTTATTAATATATAAATATATTCATATACAACTATGTAAGCGTTACCAACGTTAAATAAATGAATGAATGATTGAAGGCAAAACTTTATGCTTTCATCCTGCGCTCGTTTTCAATGCTTTACTTAGATTTTGCAACCAAAGGGAAGCAATAAAAATCAAATTGGGGACATTAGATCTTTGCATAAAATCCTTCTAAAATTGGGGCTGAATATTCTGTTTTGTCTATACAGAAACATTCATTGAATTACTTCTGAGGATTTATCAAGAATACAGTCTAGACTTTCATCCTTAGAATACAGTCTAGACATTCATCCTTAGAATACAGTCTAGACATTCATCCTTAGAATACTGTTTAATATTCAAGCATTGATATGTAGTATTTAATGGAACGATTTTTTAGATTTCATTTTTACTTGGAAAAATGATGGATCTAGTTTTATATTCGTTGAAATGGATGCTGAGTTTATTGTCAACAAAGCATTTTTTTTCAACCTTAACGTCCTTATTTTGAAATTAAAGACATGAATCTTCTGCGCATTAAAACAAGTCACATAGGAAATTGGATGGTATGTTATTTACATATAAAAGAAACACAAGGAGTCTAAAAATATATTCTTGAGAAACTCCAAAATTCAGATTTCCAGGACTATAAAAAGTCTCGTTTAAATCTACGATCTCACAAAAAAGAAGTAAACCATAATTTGGTGGTGTTTGAAAATTTTTAAACAATTTTTTCTAATTTTATAATATGATCGTTTGTATCGAAGGCTTTCCGTAAGCCTATGAGAAATATACCAGTAAATAGCCCTAAATCTAATCCAGTCTGAATCATTTAAATATGACAAACAAGAATATGTGGAGTGGTTGCTATGGAATCCGGATTGGAATTTGTATAGATTTTTGTTTTTTATGCGTAAGTTTGACTGTTGATAACTTTTATAGTAAATACTTTAATTACTTTAGAAATTATCGGTAAAAATGAAGTTCACCTACAGTTTTTTGGATCTTCTTTGATGTGTTTTTGCTTATCTTTTTCTTTTTTTATACTTTGAATTAAGCTTTGTGTGCTTGTATTTGTCAGTAAATGATGATGTTTACATGGAGAGAATGCAGGTCTGGGTCATCGGTAGTTCTAAGTAGTTTTTCTTTTAAAAAATCTCTTCAAAATTTCCCAGTTGAAATTTCCTATGCTAGGTGTCTGTAAAAGTTTTCTCAAAATTTTTAGCGGATTTAGGAAGCTTTGATAACAGATTGTCTACTGTATTGCTAAAATATCTCTATAATATTGCCGTAATTATTCTAGTTTAACGCTGCTTCTAATTAAAGCGGATGGGCGAAAAAGAAAAAAAGTTTGTAATTAATCGCATCTTATTATTAATGCGGATCGAAAATTTTTTTTGCCTCTAATATAACACGGATCGGAAATTTATTTAAAAAATAAGCACTGGTTTAGATTAATTAAAAGCATATTTTGATAAAAACATTAAGCAAAAGGATCATCTTCTTCGTCTTCTTCGTCTACATTAAGGCTGTCTTCTCCATGAATTTTTGGAACAATTCTCAACTAAGAACTTTTTCTTGTTCTGAAGAAGTAATTCCACAAACTTTAGATGTTCTTCTCACCATTTCTTTGTCCTGGCCAAGGTAATCGTATCCTTCTTTTATCCAGTAGATCAGCTGTTGACGAGTTGGTACGGGAATTTTGGTGTTAATACTATTTCCATCAAGGAAACTTTCAACGACACTTGCAAAACATACTTGACCAAACACTTTCATAAAACGACTTTAAATGGTTTGTTAAGATAGACATGCATTGGCTGGCATTTTGAAGTACAACTGACTGGTATCTGCACAATATCGGAGCTGTTTTCAAATAATTGGGCTTTGACTCCATCAGTCATATGAGTAAAGAAAGCGTCAAACGATGACAACGAATTTTTGAACTTTGTATCTCCCGAAAAACATTTGAACCCATCCTCTGCTGGCAACGAATCATCACGGGTTGTGAGGTTGAATCACATGCTTTTGAAAGCTTATTTCTTGAAACTGGAAAATAAAAATCATTTAAGACAAAAATTCACTTAAGCAGTTGATCATCTAATTTATTTGGATAAGATAAAGGTCTATCATTCCCTGGAAAATTGCATTAGTAGGATAACTTAGTATTATCAGGTAGCGGGAGAGTATTGACCCGGACTGTTTACTCATTGATATTGAATGCTCATGCAGTATCGGCAAAAATTCCACTAACAAAATAGTGCAAACGAACTTCTGCTTTCTTTATTTTGGTGAAACGCTTCCATGTTTTGGAAGGCGGCCCAAGGATCAGTGATGCAGGTGAGTTGAAGTGAATGTCTAATAGCTTCTCATAATATTTGAGAAATCCACCATTTAGTGGAGTTCGTGATACTTTCTCATAACTTGTTGAAGCTTTTTTGATATGTAAAGCTTTGTTGATTTACCAACAGCACGTTTCCTTGAAGGAGGAGGTGAAAATGTTGACATACCTAAGGCATAAAAAAATATTGAACGAGCTGATTATAAAGTCGAGAAAATACACCGGGTTTTTACATGTTTTATAGAAAAATATTTGTTAAGTGAGTAGTACAGTAATGAATCATTTTTTTTTTTAATACTTTATTGGCTCACAGTCTTTTCTTCTTTTTATGAATGTTTCATATTTTCTTTTTAGTTGATTTTTTATATGTTAATGATGAAAAAATATGTGTTTCCATTCACAAATTGGATTAACACACATAACATTTAATTCTTGACAAAGTCCCAACTTAGTTGAGCAGCACTCCAACACAGCTTCCCCACACAACAAGTGGTGGGGGCACTTTAAACTACTTATTGCTTCTCAAAGCAAGGAAAAGTTCATAATGAAACTAAAATCCTCAACATTAGTTTCACTGTTTTCTTTTCCATTGAATTGTAACTTTTATCCAGATGATGAACGTTTTGGTTTTTCATTTTTTAGTTTTTCAGCATTTAATGGACCAGAAGAACTTTTAGTGTATCTATGGCTTTTGAATCTTTTTCTTTTGCCTGAATGCACTCTGCTAGAAAAAAACATGAAAGGAACAAAATAGACTAAAATATCAAGCCATAAAAATACTCAAGATTTTTCAATCCTTTTGGTTTTGACCTCATAATTTAAAACATAAGTCATTGCTTGAAATAACATATACTAACAATAAGTCGTATATGGCTGCAATCTTTAATTCTCTTATTAACATTATGGCCACAAATTATTTAGACTAATATTTTGGGGAAAAAAAGTTTAGCAACGATATAAATAATCCATTTCTAGTGTAAAAACTGAAAAATCGGTTTTCAAACACAATTTTAAAAGTTAATTTTGAAACACTTAAACTTGTTTTAGGAGATTTTAACCTCAGAATCCAATTCTACGATAGTTAAATGGGCAGAAACAGCAGTTTTTGAAAAATTGATTTTTTTTTTTTTTTTAATTTTAAAGTTATCAAAATAAAATTTATAAACACGAGAGTTTTTTACATTCAACATAAATAACATCATCTTTTTCACAGGTTTCAGAAAATTTGAGATGTTCACTTGTCTAAGTGGTACTCTCGGTACAGACTTCTTGCTAATATAGTTTTGAATCTTAGCATGTGTCGCCATATCCACATGCGGTGTCGCTTTGAAAAGCCGATGTGAATAAATAGAGAAAAATGTAGGAACATTCTAAAGGCATGACGACATGTCGACACATAAAAAATCATGACTTTCAAAATATAAAAAATCATAGCATTTAAAAAATGAAAAAATATCGCAACATTATGTGAAGAATTTTACTCTCTGATCTCTACTTTAATTTTTGATTTTAAAAGGAAAGTTTTGAGCAACATGGAAAGCTTGTCAAAAATTTGCTTTACAGAACTGCTGCTAAACGCAAACGATGTGATTGAAAAGGAATTCTCCATTGAGTGCTGTGTTAGAGGCCAGTTAACAGTCTGTCTGAAACACGACTTGGTGAACTTTTCAAAGATAAGTGCACAATGGCGTTGAAATACGGTCATAAAACTTTTGGACACGTACCAAAATTCTTGTCAAAAAAAGCTTACTTTTATGTAAAGAATGGTGGTGATCTGAAAATTTTTTTTTTTTGAAAATTGAAAAAAAGTTTCTTTTTTCCGCAGATAAATTTATTTGCCTCTAATTCTTAGCGCGGACCCGTGGTGCTCAAAATTTTGTATTTTTATGCTTCCAATTATTTTTGCGGGCCGGTCAAAATAATTGTTTTTACCGGCGCGTTAAATTAGAATAATTACGGAAACTTTAATGACACGCCCTTATACTTGGATTTAAACAAAACTAACCAATCGTAAATATTTTTTAGTTTTATTTACCTTATGAAATAGCAGCAGTGCAACGTCAACAATTTGGGAGTTATAGCGATGTTAAATATATTCATTGGTTGGTTTTAGACAATGATACTACAAACTTTCGACATTCTACATTTTTGATTGGTCGTTTTTAAACAATGAGCAAATAGAAAGTTGTCATTAAATAATTTTTTTTTAACGTTATTTGCAATGAAAGTTTAGCTCAAATGGTAAAGCTCTGGCTTATTGTACGATAGGTATGGGGATCGATGCCCCGGTCCTTCAAATTTCTTTTAATTTTCTGAAAATAGAAAACTTTAACCAAACCCTGGGGCACTTTTATAACAAATTAGTTCGAAAAACCATATTTTTTGGCCCCACGTTAAAATAATCGAATAATCGAATCCTCAAAATTTCTTTTTAATTTGTAGGATATCTTTTAAACGCTATATGCATCAATTAGCCAAATCTTGGTGAGGTATACAACTAGTCTCTATAATAATAACCTTAAATGACGCACTTTTATACCTGGATTTTAACAAACTAGCCATTCGTAATTGATGTAGCGAAATGCACGCCAACGATTGGATCATACAATTGAATTATGATTTCAGAACATATTTTAATCAAGCGTTTTCATTGATTGTTCGTAATTATACGTTGATTGCTTGCTTTTAAACAATAGAACGCACATGATACATTTAAAAAAAAAATAATAACAAGAACTTTGTTTATATGTATTTTTTTTATCAAAGTCATAAAATTCATTTATTTATTTTATGTTTTTAAATAATTGTCTATTTAATTCTAGACTCCATTTTAAGATTGCCACATCCTAAATTATGCACCAACTACCCAAATCTTGGCGGTTGAACAGGTAGTTCCTTAAATATTTTCGAAGTGGATTTTTCACCGAAAGCCTCTCCCGAATTATTTTAGTGGATGCTCCAACTGAGTGATGTAAACCTAGTCCTTTGAATTTTTTCTACCTGCTTATTATGAGAAAAGTCATTTTTCTTTCTCATCTAAATATTTGATTTCATTTTTGGATTTTAAGTATATTTCTTTATAATTATGGAGTTTTATGCTTCTAAATTTCTAATACTTGAATTCCGAATAACGATTATCATATATATTATTCTCTGTTATCTCTCTATCAATCCAATCTTAGTCATTACTTTAACCTCAGATCGTCTCATAGAACCAATAGCATCAAATACATATCTGTGTAAGCTAGGTAGGTAGGTTAGAAATTTACGTGGTAACACCAGTAAAAATCCAATGGATTTATTTCCAGCTGGGCTAAAGGTTATAACCATAATCACCCCCAATCCCCCAAGATATTTGCATTCATTTACTGACATAATTGGTTTGATGGAGTACTGGGTTGGCTGTGTCAACATCTGTAAAACTCTTGGGAAATATTTTCAGGTAATATTGACACTAAATATCTTTAGTTTTTAACATCGATTATTTTGTACAAGTTTTTACCTTACCAGAATACAACTTTTCTTTCTTCTTATTACGTATTTTTAGTGTTTACAAAATCTTTCGCTTACACTTATTATGCATCTCTGGTGTGGTTGGTAGTATTGAGTTTAGCTATAGAGACTTGAAATGCTTTTTTTTCTCCACAAAAATATGTTGTTCAAATTTTACATACACAGTGCGGAAAGCCACACGTTAAATATTTTCTTGCGACAGATTTTCATTTCTTTTTTTATGTCTGACAAACAAATTTCTAGATAAGAACCGGTTTTAACCCTACTAAGACCAAGAGCACGAAGTTCCCGCGGCATTTTGATTTGGCTATATCTTTATTTGTATTTATGATACGATCGTGGAACTTTTATTAAAGACTGTCAAAAAATTCATTAGAATTTTACAAAATTTTTCCGGAGTAAAGCAATTCTCAACATTTTTAGGTAATTTTTAGAAAAAAAAATGAATATTTTTTTGTGGATATTTTGAAAAGTTAATTATTTATTATGCAAATGCCAAGTGGAAAATAAGATGTTACGATATTATATATTCTAGAGTCAGGAATATTAATTTTATAGAGAAGGTTTTTAAACCACATGAAAAATAGAATCCTGTAATATCAAATCTCTAATGACACAGTAAGTTTCTTCGATGTTTTTTTTTTTTGACAGATGTTATTTTATATGTTTACTAATTTTAATAACATATAAATCTCTATCAACTCATTTCCAGGCTCATAAAAAAATTTTGACAAAGAAATAAAATTTGAGTTGAAAAATTGGAAATATTGCAAGCATTGGTTGATGGACTAAACTTCTATTAGCGTTCAATTCTTTTGTATAGATTTTATCTTTTTTGCAGGATTATAAATAGTTTTAACACTTTGAAAGAAGTTTCAAACAAAAATTTTATTTCCAATAAAATTCTTAAAAATAACATAGAAGTTATTTTTTCGTTAAAAAAGAAACCTTACTTTTCTACATCGGTAATTCACTGCGAATTCATGAGCTACGGAAATTTTTATTTTTTCATAGTCTTAGTTTGGATCAATGGAATTGCTTTTTCGTATTTTGGATACAAAATCTAACCAAGGGGGCGTAATCACATTTACTTAGTTTTGATATAGTGTTATTGAACTGAGCAAACTAGCTAAAACCTGAAATAAAAAATTCAGAATCGATCTCAAATTTTTAAAAACAGTTTCCTTAGATATATAAAAATAAAGGGTAACCAAATCCCAGGTTATAGAGAAATTTTCACACTTAATTTTAACACCTAAGTCGATTTAAAAATGGATATAAGTGTTTTACTTTTTATCACATCTCCTCCAGACCTAGGCATAAGAAAATAGAAAGTAAAAACCGCTGCTTGTAACTTAAAGCTGAATAAATTTCGGACCAATCATATAACATTTAGTATTAATTTTAGCAGACAGCTAAGAACTTTTCTTTTCTTAGTAGCTGTATTTACATTGAGATCTAGTGTATTTGTCCAGGCGAAGAGGGTAACGTTTGAAGTAAGTTATGATTTGTCTTTATACGTGAGACTTAAAATTTAATGAAAGATTATAATATAATATAATATAAAGATATTGTAAATGTAACGTATAGTTAGCGCTATGACGTGGAAATCTTTAAAATAAAGCTATAGCATTTTGATGCATATTGAATTTAATAATATTTACGTGCTTAAATGGAGAATCACCTCGATTTGCAAGCTGCCGTTTATTAGGTATCACGTTAATAAGGTCCTTTTGATATTTGATTACACTGGTCATTGTGTATTTATGCGCCAAATTATTTTTTGAATTTAAATGGTGAGAAGTAATCAAAAAAAAAAAAAAAGTGGAAGAAGCAAAGTGTCAAAGCTGATAAACCTGAACCCGTTTATATCCTTAAGATCATTGCCAGCTTCAAATCTACCTAATCGAAAATGTGAGTAATCGAGCTGTACTAAAGTGATATATAGTGATAACTAACACTGTTTGCCCGGGTCATAGATAATATTATACGGGTTCTATATCGAGAATTGACCATAGCATGTGTTAGAAGGGTTCGAACTCGTAATTATGAAATCAAGGACTTTATAAAGATAATATCTTGTAAGAAATGGATCTTAAAAATATATCTAATTGACGCAAATTTTATTGATTGCTTTATATTCTAATATTGTTCAAAGTAATTTCCCGACTTTTCTCTCTGAACTGCTGTTCAGTAAACTAATGTTGCATAAATCCTAATGCCCTGCTCTTTTACGAGAAATTCAATGGAATCAATTGGGACTTGAATTGTGTAATTGGCAATATATTACAAAACTTATAAAGGTTCCATTTTTTTTTTTTTTTTTTTTTTTGATATCTAATAGATTTTGAGATGCTTCTATGGTGACAAGTTGTTCTGAGTCTCTTATGAATTTAATTTAGACTAAAGTTTCTTGAAACACTAATCTAATTTGCGAAATCGAATCAACATGTCGCTATTGTCACTAAGCAGTTTTTTTCTTTCAAAAATATTCGTGGAACACCCCATGGAAAAATTATCGACCAATAGGGTTTAACTTTTTTTATGAAAATTCAGTGAAACCTCTTTTGTGGTAATTTATCGTTGAGCCGAGGTACTAATACATGTATCTTGAAAAGCAATATTTTCTATCTAAAGAGAATTAAATTGGAGCTAAATATATTAGTTAGAATGTCAAAAATTGATAAGACGAATAAGAATGACTAAGAACCCTGAACTCTCTTTTTTCTTTTACTACAATACGTAACCTAACCTAGGCTAAAAGCAGTAACGAAGAAATTTGTTGTACTAAGTAATTTTTTTCATTCTTACTAATGCTGCTCTAATTACATGTTCCTTCTAAATAAAACAATGAACAGATGCCCAAAAAGATTAGGTCGAATATCAGGAGCTATAAATCGAGCTGTGTGATATTCAACGTTAATATATGTAGCAACTAAATAAATTATTTTCACTTTCGTTTTCCTGTAATTTGTTTTCCGAAATTAAATATGGCTCGAGATATCGAGTAAATAATATGTAAATTTTAATTTACAAAATTTTTTACGGTATTACACGAAATTTTTTTTTTTCTTTTTTTTTTTTTTTTTTTTTGGAATTCCAATTAACCTTTCTAAAAATAAATATTGACAAATGTCGTCACAGTTTGGAGCGTTAAAATTTGAATTAATACTTTAATGAAAAATGATTTTAACTTTTAGGAACTCAATGTAAAATTGCTACCTGATTCATCTAGCATAAAATCCATCACAACTTTCCTACTAGACCCACACGTTTATAGTACAAGATTTAATTTAAGTAACACCCTTTTAACACTACAATAAATATAGCACATAATGGACCAAAAAATTCAGTCCAGTAAAAATTTTTTTTTTCATGAAATTTAGATTGTTTAAAACAAATTTAAACAAAAATTTTAACTACGTTGATGCAAAAATGAATAGTTTTAGTTTTAAACCACATTTAAATGTTAGTTAGTTTTTATTCCGCCATATTTATTATTTATGATCATATTTATTATATTTATTATACACTTTCGATAAAAATAAATAAAAAATGAATATAACTAGGAGATGGCAAGGATAGACTCAAAAATTTTCTGTCAAAAAAATATTTCTATTGTGGTCATTTTATACATCACACACAAAATTAAAAAAAAAAAAAAAAAACAAATACAATATATAAAAAATTTTTTGGATTTCTGAGAATGAAATTTCGAACACTACATCTTAAGGAAAGAAACTTTAGCGCCCGCCAATTCTAAACTTTTTTCGCATAGTCCATAAAATGAAGATTAGCGAAGAATGACAAAATTCTTAAATGAGCTATGAAAAATTTCCGCCAATATTCCTTCTCTTAGAGAACATTATAGTTTATATGTATTAGGTCTTCGAATTACGTCTAAGGAGCTAGATTTCATGTTTAAATGTATTGTAGTTTTTTGTTGTTTGTATTTCATTGCTAAGATTATTCCATTTAATAAAAGCCAATTCTTTCCTACAGTGGATTTTTTAAAGGATGGTCCAATCTTAAAGTACTGTTCTACAGAGCTCTTTTTCAATTTTCAGAAATTGAAAAAATTTAATGACTTATATTTCAAACTGTTTTTACAAAATTTAAATGCATATGCAGCAACACAGAGATTCACTCTCATACAGACAGGCAACCTGTTTATCGCCCTGGGCATAGTAACCTCCAAATTTAAGCAAAATCTTACGCACTTGTTTTAAGCAAAAAAATCTTTAAAGGATTTGTTAATGCCTAAATACCAGGCGGAATATGCAAAATCAAAATGAGTTTGAGTCAATGCGTTGCATAGAGAACGTTTCAAAGCTGGAGCTAAAGAGGGTTGTTTTCTATACAGAAATCTAATCTTAGAATTAGTTTTATTAAATCCATAACAACTCATGTTCTCTCTATTCAGGGTTTGACAAAGGTATGTTGGTTCATGGGAGCACTTCTACGATTTTGATTCGTTGAATCTATTTTCTTAACTTTCGTCATCAAAAATGAAAGTTAAGAAAATAGATTCAAATAAATAGAATCCATTTAGTCATATCCTCTCCAAAGTGCACGCTTAGTTTGTTATCAACAAACCACTCGCATAGGTTAGAAAAACTTCTGTTTAAGATATTTTCTGTTTCACTTTCATGCTGTTAAACAGAGGTCGCCTGCATAGAGGAGTAATTCACAGTATAGTGCTTGTTTCATTTGATTAACAGAGAGCAAAAACAAAAGAAGGCCCAAGACTGATCTTTGTGGGAATCCACATTTCACTATTCCTCTTTATAAAGTCTTCTATCAATTTCTATTTTAAATGTTCTATTGGAGAGATTGGATTTGAACCAAAAGACTAATTTTTTGTGAAAAACGCAAGCACTTCAATTTCTGAAGCAGAGTAATGCTGTAATCTATTGTGTCAAAGGTTTGGAGATCAATAATTATCATTCCAGTGATTTTAGATTTTTTCATCCGCATATAAATTTCAAGGGGACGATTAAGCCTATATTTTTTTCTATAAAGCCTTGTGAATAAATGTTTAGTTTTACACATTTGGTTATTAGGATTTTAAGATTTATACGCTATCGGACACCCATAATTTTTACCCAAATAAAAATGGATTACATAAGGCTAAAAAATTAGAGAATGTTTTCGGAAGCAAAGAAAGCAGAGATTCTTAACTAAAATTTACTCCATAATTCGTAAGTTAATTTAGCGTGGATTTTTCTTTCCTTTCTCAGTTAGTTAAGAAAGTATAATATACTGACGTCATCTCGCAGAATGGTAATCTCAATAAGAATTGAAAGATAAAAGGCTAAAGTGAAAGATGATCTTGATAGAATTTAGCTCATTTTCGAGAAAAAACTTAGTCTTCTATAAACATTTCCATGGCAACACTATGTGAAATAATTATGATTACTTGCTTTTATGTGTTATTTATTTCAGCCAACCTAAAAATAACCTCAAATAACATACACCGAGCTTCAACCAAGCTACTTTGTATATATTTGTGTTACAAGATATGAATAAACTTCGAAAGCTAATTTTATATTGAAAGGTGATCACCACAAATTGGAGCTACCATTAATCAAATATTTTGACATTGATTGAATTATTAAGAAATATCTCGTCAACTGATAATAATAGTTTCGTATCTTCTAAGTTTTGTTTATTCATTGAATGACAACATTTTAATATTTAGATAAAAAAATATTTGAGCAAGTATATAGAAAATTTGCCAAGTCATAAAGAAGTTATGTTTAATGGATAGTTTGACAAGTAAGAACTTGTTGAATGGATAGTTTGACAAGTAAGAACTTAATTTTTTTTAGATGCATTATATTTCTCATTGGATTATATATTATATATCATTACATATTATCAACTGATTTTAAAGGTTATAATTGTTTCTGCTCAGGTTAATTCATAACTAAGAGTTCCTAATCTTAGTTAACGAGCTTGTTAGGATTCTAACGCTTAGTTTTGATAAGCCTAGCTTTCTTTGCAAAATTTTATGACGAAATTTAGGTTATTGAGCCAAGCTACATCTCGGTCTATAAAAAGGGCTATAACATGTTTTAATGCACTTTTTTCGAGAAGCTTTAAAAAAGAGATTTTCTCATGCCGGGAAAAGTTTCAAAGCATACAAGGATTTTCCAAGGAAGGTGGTTCCAAATCTCGCGGCATAATCTGAGTCCTTTTACGGCCTGTTGTTTATATTTATGAGAATACATGGAAAAATATTTAAGCAAATCTTTGAATTTCTGTGAATGAATAACGTATCAATATTAATTTATGACACATATATCATCTGAAAAAAGCCTGTTAATGACCTTGTAGTAGTGGATGAATCTGTATATAAGCTATAAGAGCAAGTAATCTAATCTTAATAACTTCCGAGTAAGCTGAAGATATAAAACTTGTTTGCGCAGGGAGGAGGAAAAATTTCAAAATTTTCTAGCTGTTTACTTTGACATCTATAATTTTTTTTTTCTTAATGAGAAATTAAAATTTCGCATATTTCTAGATTTTTTTCCTCATATTACAATCATCGAACTTTTAATTACATATTGAAAAATAAACAGGATTTTAAACCTTTGTCCTAATATTTAAACAGCTTTAAAAAAAATCATTCAAGTCTATAACTGAAATCATCCATCAAAATTGGGGTTTTCTAACAGCTCTCAAACTATCCATCATAATGCGGAATTTTTACCAAGTGTTTCTATCATGGCGTGAATGTTTTCACTTGCAAATATAGATTAATAAAGCAATAAATAAAAGATGTGAAAATAATAAGTTAGTCTTTTGTTACGAGTGACATCGCTTATCATATATTTATATAAGGTCATTTCATTGTTGGTAGTAAGCTGTTGTTACAAATATTAACATCATAAAAATAAAATCCGATGTTAGTGTACTATAAAATGCTTTTATCTTCTTTCATAGTCGCGTTAATCGTCATAGCAGCAGTAGTTATTATACTAGCAGGTTTAGCTATCTACACTTTGATAAAGTACCTACGTGCCCGATATGAATCAGATATTATTAGGGGTGTAAAAACACGCCCATCATACAAGCAAAGTATAGACTTCAGTGTTCCGGTTTCTTACCGTGCCGTCAAAGCGCAGACACCATTTCTCCAAAATGAAGAACCTTACCCAACGCTTGATGATCACCAGGTATCTTATTTGTCTTCTATTAATTTATTTCTTCTTAACTACGCAACGCAACAGACAAGTAATGTGTGATATCATCTTGCCTTAGAAACTTTAATTTCAACTGGTTAGTTCTTGACAGTCTCATTAAAAATATTTGAGAGCAAAAATTAGCCAGATAATTAAAAAATTCGAATCAATCTAATACATTAATGGTCTGAAAACAGTATTTACAAGAACTAAAGCTTTAACAGACTATCTAAAGAAAGGATATCTATCAGTTTGTCTTCTGACGTTTTGTCTTCCAACATCATGTTTTGACTATTTGTCTTCTATTTGTCTTATTTTGTCTTCTGATCATATTGTCTTCTGATTATATCGTCTTCTGATCATATTGTCTTCTGATCATATTGTCTTCTGATCATATTGTCTTACGAAATTTTGTCTTTCATTTGTTATAGCTCCCAATCATTTTGTCTTCCGACTGTTTCTCTTACCACTGTTTATCTTATGACACTTGTGTTCTAATCAAATTGTCTTCTGACTATTTGTCTTCTGACTTTTCGTCTCCTATTCATTTTATTTTCTGACAGTTTATCTTTTAATCATTCCGTCAGATTTTGCCATTAAAACAAGAATCTATTGCACATTTTTTGTAAGAACCTATGAAATAGTGTTGTCATCTTTAAATGTTTTAAAATTACCACAACAAATTTGGCTTTTTCGGAAAATCAGTGTCACATGGGTATTAAATGCTATTCCTTAATTTTTTATGATAAATTTCTCTTTGGTAAAAATGAGATATGAAGGGTTTTCACATTAAATTTTTTGGTCGTTCTAAAAATTTTAAGCCGGTTATTTTCGAAAACAAGGTTTTTCACGTACATTGTCTAATTAAATCGAATATTGATCATTTTAAAGTTTTAAAATTTTTAAAGAAAATTATAAAACTTTATAAAGATAATTAAAGGCTCCTTTTTTTATAACAACTAAAAAAAAATAAAAAGTAACGCCCCGGGCGTTTATTGTATGATTATTTACTGTATACAGTTATCTTTGTAGTGCAGTCTTATTTTTGCTGGTTAAATATTTTTACAAAACATATTTTAGGAGTCATCTAGCTTAATGAGAAAATAAATCTCATGTATGAGATTCTTGTCAACAAAATATTTTATCTGTTGAAATAACTATTTAGAAAGGGAGCGTTTTGGGTGCCAGCTTGCTAAATTATTTGTTTTAAAACAACTTAATTGCGATTCCCTCCCCTGTTTTAATTTCAATGATAACAACAATTTTTGGAAGTTTTAGCATCATACTACCTGATATCTCTCTCTATATATATATATAAAAAAGTGTCTGCATGTATGCTCCACTACTCCTTTTTACTGAGGAGGGTGACCAGCCTGAAACTTTCTGGAGAAGGCCGGAACTACCCAGGGGATAACACAAAAAAAATTTCGAAAAAGTTGAGATTTTTTTTTTTTTTATTTTTTGATTGATTCTTCTATTGGTTTTTTGATTGATTGATTTTTCAGCTGATAGATTTTTTGATTGTTTAATTTTTACTTTTTCCGAAAAAGTTGAGATTTTTTATTTAAAGTAGTTTTTTTTTTTTTTTTTTGATGTTGATATATCAATGGTAAAACTATTCAGATACCGCAAAGTAGCTAAACTCTTTAAATAATGCATAATATGTATTCTTCTAAAGCAAAGAGGCCAAAAAGGCAAGTTAGCTCACTCAACCATGGATGTAATAATCACATTTTTTCCTAAGCAAACTAACAGAAGTAGATAAACAAGAGACCAGAGACTACTATAGGAAATTATTTCCACTTGTACTAAATTAGAATTACTGGTAACTTAAAGAGCAGGACTCAAGTCTGATTCCAGATGTTAGCTAAGTTTATAAATATATCAACACATTTTTTAAAATGACTTAAAGGAAAAAAATTTATATAGCAATAGCAAAAATCTCTTTATTTTAATGAAGATTCTGATAATATTTTAATGTAGATTCTAATACCTTTTATTTTTGTTATTTTTGGTGGCACTCCTCCTCAGTCTTAGGTTATCGAGTGTCTCTAGCCAATATTAAAGGTAAATATATGATTTTGATTTTTGATACCTCACATGAGTTTTCGTTTTGAATATCTTTTTTCAATTTGTTTTTTTTTTGTTAGTCAGCTAGTAGACCCAGGCCTGTGAGACCATACTCAATGCCAGATTTAATGCCAACATCGGCTCAAGTTCCGCCTGAACAGCGATTGGTAGAACTTCTCCCTACCAATGCATACCGAGATCCTGTACCACTCACAAGCTTTGATAAGACCCACAGAAAGATCAGTCTTGGCGTCCTAGAGCATCTGTCCAAACAAGGCCGTAAAGGTATTTATATAAAGTTAGCTTTACAATTTTGTTCACTATCATTTAATTTGTATTGATATCTATTTATGTAGTTTTATATTTTACTAGAGCTACTTGAGAATATTTGCAAAACATTTGGATATGAAAATAATAAGACTAATTATATATAAATTTAAGAAGAATACAAATCATTAATTTTTAGTTGATATTTGTCAATATTGTCGGTGATACGAAAATATTCGTGACTATTGTCGGTGATACAAAAATTTCAGCTCTTAAAAGCATTAAACCAATGATAGACACCAAAATATTTGCATTTTTCTATATATTCCTTGACATAAAAAAATGCTCCCATCAATAAAAAAAGAAAAAATGTGTCAAAATTGTATCGATGCAGGAAGGTGCTCAAAAAATTCAATTGATTACTTTTTAGTAATGCTATAATATAAAAAACACAGAGTAACTCAAAGATCCCTTTTTGAAATTGATTGCGTTAAAATGGCAATCACATTTAAAATATTAGAGGCAAAGGTACAGATTATATAGACTGATTTGACGGGATTTACTACTAATGTTTTACTAAGACGACGAGGTTGGTGTTTACTTAAAAAATAATTTTAAAATGATTGGTTATGTGAACTTATATAGCGAAGAATAACATTTTTTGTCAGGTTTGAATATCAACGTCAATTTGTTATTTCTTTTCTTTGTAGCTTAATTCTAGGAGACTTTGATACAAAATTTTTTTCATTTTACGTTTCGTTAGTTATATTTTCAACAAAAGAAAACAAAGAATGTATTTTGTATTTATATTATTTTTTTTGCTTTGATTTCATTGCATCATATGAGTAGTTAAAGCTTTTTTTGTTCGTATGTTACACTCTTGGATATAGAAGGCTTTGGAAAACGTATTAACCCCTATGAAATCTGTCTTCCTTAAATCTATTTTAAATCTATCTTCCTTACATTGTTCTAAAACTAAATTCTATACTAACAAAATAAGATTACTGAATGATTATTCATCTAAACTAACAGTATTTTCTTTTGAAACATTAAATAATTTTTGTGAATGCCAATTTTATGTAAATCTGATTGTGTTTGATTTTCGATTATCGATTATCGGTTATCGATTATTGATTCATAATTTATAATTATTTTGCTAAAAATCCCCTATTAATGCTGGAGATATATTACCTTTTTATGCTAGAGATAAAGCATTTTTTTGCAAGAAACTGAGAAAATGTGAATTTCTGCCACTTAAACTGAAATCTAAAAAAAAAAAAAATTGAGAATACCTTTATTTATTCTGCCGAAAAAGGATTTATGCGTAAATTTTTATTAAAATTGTTTTGGAATAACTTCTAGGGATTCATATGTATTTTTTTACTGATCCTGTGTTTTCTTTTTCATTTCTAGTATCAAGCGCAGATCTACGAGCCACTATAACAGATGAAATGTTTAATGAACCATTTTTGAACATTTCACGTCCTTCAAGTGTTTTTGGCGAGTTCAGTGACACTGAAAGCAGTGTAGGGACACCTGCTTCTGAGGATATTTTTGGAAGTAGTTCAATAGGTTTAGGTAAGAGGAGACTTGCAGAGAGAAGATTGAGAGTTGAAAATGGTAGTGCAGCAGCTAAACCGAAACGGACCTTTAAAAAATCTGGCAAAATAACATTCACAACAATGTTTATAAGCCACGAAAGATCGTTATATGTACATATCATTAGAGTCATAGACATCGGATCTAAACGTGATGTCGGTGAAATAAACCCATTTGTACGTTTATATCTTCTTCCTGGTAAAAAGCAAAAACAAAACACAAACTACACAAAAGCAACAAAAGAACCGTTCTTCAATGAAACAATAATTTTCACGGATATAGATAAGGAAGAAATTCATCGCTATCGATTGATGTTGAAAGTATTCAACTATTCAAGAATGCGTAAGAATGAATCCCTTGGGGTGGTAGATGTGGCTTTAAGTTCTATTGATACTGAAGCAAAGGAAACATTTAACTTAGATCTGTTTTTGCAGAGATCAGAGGTATGTTTCTTATTGATATTTAAATTGCATCACAAGATTACTTTAAAAATAATTGGTTTTGAAATAAAGGTAAAATCAGTAAACATATATAATAGTAGTTTATTCGTTTTCCCCTTTTAAAATGTGATAAGAACCTTGGGCCTTATTTTATGATCTACGGTATAAAAGTATGTGAAATGAGTTATAAAAAACCAAGCAGGCGTTCTAATTTTCCTGCTCCCTCTGATTAAATACAAAGATTTTCTTAAAATGTTGTTTAGAATTTATTTTTAACTTGGGATTTGTTAGCATCGTTTATGTTATAAATATCGTTTGATGGGAGAGCCAAGTTTATTATTTAGGTCTATCATTCGTCCTAATATCAAACCTATATCAAAAGAAATCCCCCGCATAAAACAATACAAACATTTCAAGGCTATGATAGTACATAATAGAACCTTAATTCCTTCTGGGGACGACCGCTATAATCGAAAAAAAAACAACATATTATAAAACAATTTACCCATAATAAAATTTCACATCACGTTCATTAAGTCCTTGGGATAAAAAGGAATTCAGCTTATACTGCCAGAACGACTCTCATCTACGCAAATTAGTGAATTCCTCTGTTTGTTCTATAAAAATAAATTCCCAATCTTCCATATCTTTATGAACTGTTTGACTGAAATTATCGTGGAAAGACATTTGTGGAACAGTTTTATTCAGACTATACTTCCTGTAACAGGCTAGATAATTGTTAAATCCAAGCCGGAATTTAGTAAATATACTACCCACATACTTTTTTTTACAGGTTTTGCACTGTACTAAATATACTACGTTAGAAGAATTGCAGTTAATAATACCTTCTAGTCTCTTTATTTTTAAAGGAACGACTGCTCACTAAAGATTGACAAACACCACAATGTTTTCCACCACACTCTTTACATTCCCCGATTGCATTACCCGCAGAAATTTTGGCTCTAGCTAGCAGGTCTTTAAGGCTTTTATTCCTTTTAAACCCTCCTTTAGGAAACTCTTTGAAAAAGTTTTGGTGTTTATGGTCTGGTGTGAGCAGGAAGTGAATCTTTTCAAGTAACTTCTTTACTTTAGATAATGCAGGATGGTATGAAAGGTTCAAAACTAACTTTTATCCTGGTGAAGTATAATCTTCGGTGTAAGCGAACTCTCCATACTAAATTTTCTGGCTCTAAGGATCTGGTCCTTAATCATTTTTTTATTATACCCCCTACCAAATAAACATGCTTCCAAGTAGCATCTCCGTTCAAAATTATTGGCTCAGATAAAATACCATTTAATCGTAGAGTTTGATTAAAAGGAATTGACATTTTAGAATGGTAAACATGGTATGAAGATGTTTCAAGATGGTGTGTATCTGTCAACTTAACGAAAAAATCTGTGATGAGCATTTGACCATCCCCAGTAACTTCAACATCCAAGAAATTAATCTATTCAGTTGAATAGTCGGAAGTTAATTTAATAGTAGAATGAAGGTTATTAAGAAACTTTCAAAAAAATTTAATTTTTTTTCCCCGTGTTGCCAAATTTTCAAAACATCGTCTATGTAGCGGCACCATAAAAAAGGTTTTTCAGGGGCTACTGCAAGGATTTTTCTTCAAGAGCAACCTTAGATAATATCGCATAACTAGGCGCCATTTTAGTCCCAATAGCTGTACCTATGAGTTGCTGAAATACCCAATTATTATGTTGGAAATTGTTGTTTTTGAGAGCACATTTCGCCAGCTCCGAGAGGCTCTTTGTGGAGACAGATTTTTTCTCAAGTTTATCTAAAAACTTCTTTAATAGCTTCGAGGCTTTCATCATGTGGGATATTAGAATAGAAAGCTAGAACTTCAATAGTACATAAAATATATTCTTATGGTAGTGAAGGAAAAGCGCTCAAAGATTTTTTAACCAATTAAATTATTTTTAATATTATTATATCTAAAGGAATGAGATGGGTTTGACAAAAAAAGTATATTTTTCCTTGACAGATGAAGCTCGAGGCAGAAACATTATCATAATTTATATGAATTAATTTTTTTTAGGCAAATGACAAAGGAATTGTCAAAGATTTATAAACAATTTCTTTTATATCCTAAGATTATGCGCTTGGAAAAGAATTTATTTTTATTTTGTAACATTCTTCGGTGATAATAACGAAAATTTTTGTGATAATTTAATTTGTTAAATATATTTCTTAATCTAACTGTGATTAAGTGATCTCCCTAGAGAATGACGCTTACAGCAATCCTGTTTTCTAAGTTTACGCCTTTTAGATTTTTAAAGGTTTATGGAGAAAATGTGTGCAAAAATATTATGGTTATAAGATATTTTAACCCTACTGGAGTTAGGTGAATCACGGATATGTTAATCCCTTATCTAACTTTTGGTGGGCCTTAATTTAGGGTAACGGTGATATAATAGTTTTAAAAAATTTTTTTTATTATTTTAATTTCTTTTTTTATTGATATTATAATGTATTAAATATTTTATGCGATAATTCTATCCCCTAGGATAACATCTTAGAATTCCCAATATCCCACTACTGTGGAAACTTATAGATTTTATTTATTGTTTTAGATTTTAAAGCATAGCAGTAATTTTAGAATTCTTCTAAGAAATTATCCTATGTTAAATATTTACGATCTTGTTTAGAGTTCACTCGCTTCCCTTAAAATAACTTTGTGTCACAATGCTACTTCAAACAAGCTGGAAGTAACCATTAACGAAGCCAAGCACCTTCCAAAATTTCCAAGTAAATTTGTTTAACTCTTATATTTATCGTAATTAATAATACAGTAATAAATATTTTCATATCGGGACATTTCATAAAGTCCCTTGAATATTCCAGAAAATAACCGGTATAGTCGACTAGAATAAACTTTCTAGTTTTTTTGTATTCGGCATTTTCTTCAATCATAAAATTGTTTCTTGTTTTTTTTTTATGTGCATGGGATAAAAGGTGATTACCTTTATACCAAAAAGTTACAAATAATTCTAGATGTGGATTTAAAGGGTATTCTTATCTAATAAGCCTCTATAAAAAAAGATTCTCATCCAAAATAGCCTTTCGAAATTTAGAAAAAAAAAAGCCAAGTAAACTAACTATAGCAGAATTACAGACATTTAAATAGGAATGTATGCAAAAAAAATTTTTTTAATTCATATTTATTTTAGGCTCTTATGTAACCATTTCGCTTTTCCGCGAGCAAAGCATTGAACGAAAAGAAACCACGATAAAACGCAACACTCGCGATCCAGTATATAATGAAACTGTTGAATTTGATGTTTGCGCAGACTATTTAAAGCCACTAACAACATTCACTCTCGTTGCTACGATCAATAATGTCACTTTGGTAGGAAAAGATGAAGTCATTGGCCATGTGATATTCAGTTTAACCTCTCCTCAAAAATCAGCAGCAGAACACTGGAAAAGAGTTCAAGATTCTCCACACAAACATGATACCGATTGGCATTCGCTCATCGATCCAGACGAGTTATGAAGGCGAGTAAGACCTTCAATAAAATTTCAATGAAATTTCAACTTTACACTTCTGTTTCAAACGGCAAATGTCTAAGTACAGAAATTTTGATAATAGCAAAAAATTTCAACCTGCTGTAAATTTTGGGTGGTTATTAGTCGGACATAGATTATTATGTAAATATTATAAAATGTTGAATATAAATGAATATTTTTTGAGGAAAAATAGTTATGATTATAAAATAAGGTATAT
>JAUZNK010017705.1:0-11445 GCA_035046665.1 Euphysa ruthae
ATATTCATTCAAGAATAAAAACATTGAGCAAATACTTGCTGAGATTGCGGCCCTCACGGAAGTTGCTAAAAACATCCTTGATGAGCCTATTCCAGAAGCTATTAAGGAAAGGTTGTTGAAGCCTCTCCAGCCTATTGCATTTATAAAAAACATCCATGATTGCCCCATCCCGAATGTAAAGAAGGAAAAACCCCACCTGCAACTTGATCCGGACGTATACTAAGCTCATGTTGTTGACAACGCCCTAGTGATCTACCCAGACAGTAGATACATCAACAAAGAAGACACAATCATCTGGAAGGAGATAGAGGAAGGTATCGATAGTCGTTGATTCGACATGCGGCCTGTAGTAAGAGGACCAGATATCACGAATAAGGGCGAGGTATATTGGGTCTCGCTTGAAAAAGTAGATCTTAGAGTAACCATAGACATAGTCTTGGAAATGTTAGTTTTTGGATCCAGGCGAACACTACAAGTTATTTGCTGTTGTAGGTAAATCAGCTAAAGAACCCCTAGCACCAGTGACCGAGGAAAAAGGTATCTTTGACCATCGCATTAAGGGTGAAACTGTTGTTCACGGGGATCAGGTTTTCATGGTATTGATCAGCAAATATGGGGGAAAGGTTGTGATTATCTGGTCTATATTTTTTATGGGCTTTTGCCGTTTCCCCAACAGCAGAGCAAACCAGGGCCGATATTAGAACCTTAAAAAGACAGCAAGTTCATAAATTGTTCGCTATGTTGTCAGCCACTTCCAGAACGATATGATCCGAGCAGGTACTGGGTTGATGCCCAAGCGGTGGCAGATACTAAAATGCTTCGACAAGAAGCTCACAATTACAGGTTGCTCATGTGAGGACATGTTTGACCTTGAGACTGCTCTCAAGGTTAAGTTAATTTCTGTCGATGCTCTGGGTAACACCTTATGGGATAACAGAAAATACAATACTCACACAAAGGTATTTACAATACTTACACAAAGCTATTTGTGCTTTGTCACAATAACCATTCCTGGGCAGAAATTCCAATTGACCCGCCAAAAATCGAGCATGACCACCCACTAGACAACGTTGCCACACAAGCCTTGTCTGACCTTTATTCCTCAAATGGCGATAAAGGAATTTGGACTACTGCAACACAAAAAACCATTGAACAGAGAACGAGGGCAATAATAAGCGCATTCCATCAACTGCAAGATTGGCTTTGTGGTCTGGCTTTTATGAGGAGTGATGGTTCTCTATGGAGGTCACAATCTCCATCCAGAGAAATTATTGAAGCATTTACAAAGGAAACTGGATCAAACCCTCAGGATGATATTCCGGAAGATCTATACATAGATTACCACAAAGCCACCCACTCAATGGTGGTACTACAGCCTATCGTTTCAGAATGTGGCTTGATAGGGAAGATATAAGGCCGACCCATATGAAATACAGAGACATTTGGAAGACGGCTCAGGTTGAGTCTAAAGTATCGAACAGCCAAAATACCACAGCAGGAGCAGGCAAACATCACCATTTGGATATGCGAGCAGCTTAACTAACATGTTAAGATTCCTCCATGGGAGGGTTGGTGATGCGATAAACCTTGTGCATGAGTATGGGTTCCAGACAAACATGATGTATCAAGCGAACATAGAGGGGGTGCGCCCTTTAGCAACGTCCTCACACTAACTTGCGTAGTTCAGCTCTCCGCTTGGATGTTCAATCCAAACACCATCCATTTACAGTTGGTCGCTGTGGAGAATATCTGCATAAAAACCAAGGATGGATCACAAATCCAGAGCTCAGAGACTTTCTTGACTCTATAGATATAAAAGAAGTCACTGCCCGCGAGGTTGTTTATAGCATTTGTACCAAACTAAAGAAAATGGAAAATGAGCTAGGTATGGTGGCCATTCTAGCATTATTATCCTTGGCCACAATGAAGCTGCTTACCTCTGCAAAGTTTTAGGAGGAAAAGATCGGCTATTGAATTTCCATTACTAATGACATGCACTACATTGAATATAAAGAAGACAAAACACTGACTCAATGGTTTTATATACGGGCATTAGTCCTTGCATACACCAATGTTGAGCTCCGAAGGATGCTGAGCCGTTTCCCCCAAGCAAACTTCCTAAGGTTTTGCACAGATGCCATCTACACCAAGTTTTCCCATTGATGTCACTTGTTGAGGACTGCCCAATAAATTATGGACAATGGCCATACAAGCAACCTGGATACGAGTGGTATCCTGAGGCTGCTGCTTGGACAATTGAACCTGCTAGGCAACTTGAATTGCAATTAAGCAAGGTTGCCCAGCTTCCTTCTGATCTCATTGCAGCTACTGTGGCGCGTCTGCATTGGACTGGTCAGGGTGGAAGCTGTAAGATGGAATGGGTCATGAAAACCTTTACTGGGCACAAGCTGGTCGAATCACTTCAGAAAACGATCTGGCCAGATTGCACCGAAATAACCCCTGTCTTGGGTTGGAATCCCATCAAGCTCAAACCATCCATCGCTGCTTCTTCATCAACCCTACGAGACCAATAGAAGAATGGGACCTATTTCCCTAGGTTGTTACTGTGAGGTTCCAACCATGACTCTCGAGATCATACTTGACTACCTTTTCAGCCAAAATTGTCAAGTAATATGTTGTGGGGACCATGGGGGAGATTCCCCATGGGACAATAAAAGGGACCTACATGAAATGCTGGAGGAATAGGCCAGGTCAAATATCCGCCAATTCAAAACTGACGATTGATGCCTCTGCGAAGTGTGGGGCGAGCCGTGGTCAGTTTGTTCTGCCAACAGCATTTGCCAAAAAGAGCCAACTTCAGTACAACTTGCTGTCAAAAGGTTGATGTGGTGTCAGCCAAACTGGATTCTGCTCAATATCTTCCATGAGCTTTTCCTAGGGATAGCAATCAATCAAGCTTTGCAACGCACAACACCGGATGATATTTGGATTTTCTCCACAAACCTCCTAGGTGAGGAGTTCACTTCATCACCACAAAAACAATCACCCTGGACTGCCGGTTAAGCTGCCTTTTGATCCAGACGACACCATTGCCCATTGTTACAAAAAAACAGGGTCAGACGGTGGCCATAACTGGAAGTCTCAAAACGGTTAAGCTTTACAAAGGAACGATCATCCAAGTGCCTCAAAAGATAGTCACTAGAGAGCTCCCACTCGAGTGGAAATATGCAGGTTGGGGGACTGTGCATCGGGTCCAGGGAAAAACAATCAGGCCTCCTAGCCGGTTGATTGTAGTAGACCATAGCCTCAGCGATTGGATACGCAATGTTTTTTACACTATAATCTAGCCTGTGAGGTTGATGGTTTGGTAGATTGTGAGGGTCTTACCTCCAGCGGACATCCAGGGTCCTGTTGTTCCTTCGGCGTTTAAGCGACCCCAGACATTGCCCTGATGAAGGCAAGGTTGAAGCCCTATGTGAAAAAAGGCAGTTAGAAGGGGCGTAAAAAATACACAGAAGTGAAAGAAAATCTCACTGTTGACGACGTCCTGGAAAAGATTGACGCTGCAAACAAAAACTGTGTAAAGTGCGCTACCAGACTCTACACCAATTTTTATGGGCAGACCTATAGTATTGACCGGATTGACGACAGTGAAGGGCATTATAAATGGAACGTTAAAATCATGTTTATTGTGTAATGGCCAACATAAGCTGCAAAGACTTTCCAGATGAAGGATATAAATTCTGGTGAGTCACAGGCCTCAGCTGCGACCTTGTGAACCCATGCTTCGAGAAGGCGGTATAATATAGTATGTTGCCCATGCTATAAAATTTGGCGCAAGATCTGGTATTGCTGATACGTCCAACATTGGTAGCAATTTAGACTGTTCTTCTGATAGGCAAGAACATGTCATGTAGGTGGGCTTTCTCAGCTACCAAAAGGACCTTGACCATTTTGATCGCTTTCCAAGGAGGGAGACAGTCATTGGCGTTGATATGTTGTTTATATCTTCCACTAAAAAAAGAGGTCACGGCCATTGTCTAGTTTTTGCTGTATCTGCGCTCTGAATAGTTACTCAGCCAGATGATGATTAAAGGACTTGGCGAAAGCCTGCGATCTGTGATGGCCTGGTTGTGCTCGATGGACTCAAACCCCATGCTTAGACATAAGGTTACTCATTTGAATTCATGCCTGTCGTTGACCATCAATGTGTTTGGCCATACAAGCGGTCTGTCTTTGTATAAGCTAATAAATGTCATGGCAGTCTTGTCCTCTGACTTTAACGTCAATGTTATGGCATCTTTGTAGCGAGACGCTATCTCTACCAGTGTTAAAGCATACTTGTATGTTTTACGACCGAGTTTGTCATGCGGGAGAAAGAGATGATCGGCTTGATGGAGTTTGTTGGGTTGATTCTCTGTAAAATGAGCAAAGACCCCGGTAGGAAGCCATGTCTTTATATACCTCCCTTCTTCTTGGTTAGATAACCACCTCCTGACCCTCTCCTTTGGTGCAGAACCTTTTGGTATTTTTTAATGGAGTGTGCGGTAATGCCTTGAAATCCTGCAGGGCCATCGTAAGCTTTTTTTGAGAAACATACCAAGCTCTTTAGATGTCGAAGGTTTGGCTTTTTGTTTCAACTTTGTAGATGATTTTCTGCTCTGTCTGGATCGAAACTTTTTTACACCGTTTTTGCATAACCAAAGTGCATAGTGCCCTCACAACCGCTCATACAGTGCTTGCAGGTCAGTGGGGTTATAGTTGTAAGTTTTGATGACAAGTCTGTGACAAACTTCAGCAAGTCACTTCTGAAGAATGTCTGGTGGCCTAGTATGATATCGTTTGACTCATTTGGTAGACCAAATAAGTCAAACTACTACTGATGTTATCACGATACCATCATATGAGATTGGACATGCTACCAAGTGACTACTGGATAGCTTGTGTCTGTAATATTTAAAGATTAATGAGGTAGTGACCGTAACACTACCCGGATCAGTAAGCTTGTCAGCGGCAAAGACTCCCAGAAAGTGATGAACTTTTTTTGCGGCCCAATTTTCGAGCTGCCTGGTTGTTGACATACCTTGTCGGTGAAGTCAGTCTTAATACTACGATCCATTGCCACCTCTACAACTGAAGAGTCAGACCACAGTAAATAATTTTAACGAGATGGGCTGGTGCTTCTGTGAAAGTGCTGGCAATTGACATCTATCCTCTATGAGTGAGGTTCCAATGTACACCTTGTGATCTATTGGCCGTTAAAACAAACTCATAAATTTCAGTACTTCCCACATAGCTTGCAACATGTATAAGATTATCGTCAGCAGCCCAAGCTTTATCGGCGGCAGCCCAAGCCTTACCGACCATATCCAGCATGGAAAGATAATCTCTTGTGACAGAGGAGCCCTTCAAGTTTGTTCCGTTAAAGACTGGCTCATAGGCGATTTCAGGCACCTCTCTCAAGCCTGCTCTTGGCTGTAGCCGAGTTAGTCCATAGTTTCCAAATTTGTAAGGGTTCTGTTTTATGTTCCCATCAAACACACACAATAGTTGCAATTACATGGCTAGGTAGCAGACCGTTCCTTATATCTTTCAGTTTAAACTGAGTGTTGCCCGTCTCTTGTTGCTGGTAGAAGAAAGTCCTGTCCTTTTGCCATACGCTCTATACAGGCAGATGTGATTCTAATAGCGGCTCCAGGCTGTGCTTTGGTGGCAATCAAAATAAAATCTGGCTTCGCTCGTGTTAAGGACAACTGCAGGGCCATATAGTTCAGTAGCAACCTTTTTTTTCATATCAACCCCAGAAACAGACGGAATGTGACAATTACTGTCGGTGCAGCATTAACAGCTGCCTCCGCTACAATGACAGTCTGTCAAGTAATAAAGCCCCTATTGGCTTCACCCTTAGTCTCAAAATGTGCCAGGGTGTCTGGTTACCATCCTTTGAGCTAACCAGCACCTCTCTCACCCCAGTTCTTGTTTTTTGACAATAGGGTGTATAGCATCGCTTGATAAAGGTATTGCTTCTCGTTGAGGTTGGACATGACTCGACCAGACATATCGGTTAGAGTAACTATCCTAATCAGACCGTGCGCAAATAGATTGATCAGCATTAATTTATCATCGGCTACGATACTCCCTGCAGTGCACACGTCCTGAAATTTTACCTCGACATTGCAATTGGAGAGATTAATAAAGTCACACTCAGCGCTCGTTTCAAGACGAAGCTTGTTTGTGTGATCTAGGTCACCTTTGGCTTCTACGAGCTTGTGGTAAGTCCCGATTATATCAGTCTGTTTTGGTGGGCACCAGCCACAAACTTGTGAACTCGGGTAGATGCGTGTTAAGTTTGCTATTTTCATGAATAGTTTTCATTTCAGTGTTTTTCAGTGTTATAATCCAAGTTTCATGAGATTTTCCTTGGTGATGGCTGATTGAGCCGCAGCCTTCAATCTGCTGAGACAGCTTGTTGAGCCATTGGCAAAGCAGCTTTGGCTACGCCTTTCATTACAAGGACTGCCATATGCTTGATTCTACCCCAAAGGTTTCCAAAGAAGTCTGTGCCTCCTTGCACGTAATGAGGCAATGCTCCACCTGCTTAATGATAGCGATGAAGAGAGTAGCAGCTTTTTGTACCAGTAGTAAGCTTAACTGGAATTCTCATTTCGTTTTGCGATTGCCGATTCGAATACTTATATTATATCGTATTAGTTGAAGTCTATGCTATCGCCGTGAATGTCTCTAACATCTACTTGTGATGAGATTTATTGTTAATTTTTTTAATTCATCCAACTCGTTGAATGTTAATGCTATTCTAAAATAATATTGATGAGATGTATTGTTAATTTTGATGGTAAATCCTAATTATAATTTTTATTCTGAAAAAGGTTGAAATTCTGTTTTTTTGGTGAATTTTTATTGGAAACATTTTATTTCATCAGACACTGCAATAAAGTTATTAAATATTTTAAGACTGGGATAATTTTTTTTTTTTTTTTTTTGCATCCTAAACGGAATACAGTATGTTATATGCTTTTATTTCCTATCATAAGGAGACGTCTACAAAAGTTTTTTTTTTTTTATTTGCTGCGCCCCAAATTCTTGTTCCATGTTATTTATTTATCAATCCCCAAGACATTAACCCGTGGGCATTAGCCTTAGGACAGTCTATCTACAGGCAGTATCCCCTTGAACCTCTGTGGCATTAGGCTTCAAGCATTAACCTCATGTTAATACCCTCCTGTTAACAATCTTGACATTACGCCTCTATGATTGTATTTCTTGAACCAAGTTTGATGTCTGTAAAAACTTTTTTTATGGCAGCCATACACATAAAAATTTTATTGATAAAGAAATGCAGATATTCTTTTGAATTACAATACTTTACATTTATTTTAATGTTGCACTATTTCTTTAACATAACATAAATTTCACCTTCCCTATGAAGACAGATTATTACTTTTTTTTTATCTTTTGTTCTTTTTTGATAAATAACAATTGAAGATGATCAAAGGAAATAAATTATATAATGGATGCAATTTTGCTCTTTTCTTTCTCTTTCAATCCTGTATTTATATATTTGTTCGCTTTATTTTTAGGGCTTTGATGTTTTTAAAGAACAATTTCAATTCAACTATTCCACCTCTTGATCTTAATGATGAAGATTACAAATTCATTGCCACTGTAAATAAGGACTTACGTCAATATATTCACCATCTTGAAAAGATAAAGTGAGTAAAAATTTCCTTTAACTTTAATACTATTATTTTCCGTGCTTACATAGTTTCTTTACATTCTCAAACATTCTCTTCCTATTTTACCTGTTGTCTCAAAATTGTTATTTTTTCACTTTCAGTTATCTGATTTGTTAAAGCATGTAGTCTACGTTCTCCGTAGGTTATTCATTGGGAGTATAATCTACACCCTCCATAGGTGACGCTGTCAAGTACCCTTATCTGATCTACAAGTTTTGTAATCTATCTCCTCTATAGGTAATAGATTTTTAAATGGTAATCTAATTTAAGAAAAATTGGTTGTGTTGAGGCTATTTGCAGCAATGTTAACTTTAGTAATTATTTGAAATTCATAATCAACAGAATTCATAATCAACAGAATTCATAATCAACAGAATAGCTTGAAAATATGATACAAATTCTAAATAATATTATTTCTATGAGTGTTTTTGCCTTGATAAATACTGGGAGTATTTAATGGAAAATTGCATTGGTTTAAAATATTATTTGTTTTAATTTTTTGGTTGTTGTAGATTTCATTTTTTCATTATTATTGATATATATGCATACATATGATGCCATACCTATGGCTGGATTAGTTTTATAATCATGGAGCACCTTATCATATTAGTATATGCTCTATTAATATTAATGCTAAATAATAATTACGACAATTATTTAATATTAATATCAGTTCTAGTTTTCTAAAGTCACCATTTTTGAAGCAGTCAATAGTCTTGAAAAAAACCTGTATCTTAGAAACCTTTAAAGGTTCTTTCTACCTATTTGATGACCCTTAGTTAATGCTCCTGGATCATGCTATCGCCATGTTTGATCATCTTTCTTAGGCAAAAATACATCTCTGGTTGATGTATCAGTAAAACTCCTTTGATTGAAAAAAATGATGGTTGCCTTAACTTAAATTCATCCTCTATGGAGAAGTATAAATGAAATACGGGTAATAAATTAAATGACCAAAAAGATTACTTCAAATGTATATAGGTTCATATTAAAGTGTTTTTTTTTAACCGAAGTAACATACTCTCAATACCAATATACAGTGTTTTTGTACTCAAAATTAAAAGCTGTGCAGGATCAATTAAGTGAATATACTTGGCAGGCTTTGTAGTTAATAAAGATGCCATATATCGATTTTTTCTTTTATTTTTAATAATGGGAGTTGCCCTAAATAACTGTTGTATTGCCTCCTAAACAGACCTATAATTCAGACTTTTTTTTCCCAATTTGAACAAAAGCTTGAAATAAATTAGGACTTTACTAGCTCAAATTTCAGTTTCAAGTATGTTATTATGTTTAAAAATAATCTTTTTAGGCTGTATGTTTTTAATATCCATGACTAAATTGCCCTAAAACTTTTGACATTTGAGAAATCGTTAATTTAAATGTAATTTTCTTGATACCATAAACCCACTTTGTGGATGTAACATTAAAACTTAATATCACTACCTCCTGCACTGTTCTTACAAAAAAATACACCAACTATTAATTAATAATAGGTTTATTATATGACTCATATTCTCGCCCACAGTTACAAGATATTTTTAATATTAAATATCAACTTTCAAATTGTTTCAACAATCTTATTTGGTTTAAATTGGAATTCCAGCAAAGCCCATCTAATCATTAAAATTTCTAAAAAGACGTACTTTCATACATATAGAAAAGTAGCATTTTAGATTTTTGAAAGTAACTTAATTTTTGTCACTTGTCTCGAATATGCCTAAGTATTCTCATTTTATGGGTAAAATCAACATTGATTAAATTTTCTTTATATTTGTAGCACGAAATATGGATGCATATAAGATTAATAATACAAAACCTAATTCTTTTTGGACTCCCAGCAAAGCTGAAAGTGTCTTAGAAATTCACTTATACCCATCAGTCTGTATGTGCTATATCTATATTTGTTTATTATTTATTTATTCGAAATTTTCTCCACAGAATTAATGATCATAAAATTAAAAAAGTTAATGATTTGAGTTTTTGAAAGTTCTTTTTTTTATTTTTTTTTTTTTTTTGGTACTAGGGCCAAATATTCCTAAAACTGATCATTTCATGTCTGGAATTTTAAAATTCTGGCCCAATATGGTCATCTGCTGAATACTATCATTCCCAGAGCCTTGCTGCCGAAGCGTCATATTTGATCTAAATATGACCTTTTTAAATTTTCGATTCTGCTGAAATTTTGTATTATGTTGGATATTTCACTGAAAATGGAAATTTTTTTTAATTTTTTTACTATTGCTGCAATGGAACGCAATGGAACATCAAATTTCTCTATATACTGAGAGATGATTTAATTGAACTAATTGCATTATTAATTGTGCGTTGATTAACTGCAATAATGTTTTCTTTAGATTGCGCGATGGACTTCGTTTTATTTTGAATATATCAAGATCAGGAAATCAGTACATGCAAGTCAACAAACCTTGGGTTTTAGTTAAAGGGAATGAGAAAGATAAGTATGTGTACAGTTTTTTAACCTGATTTTTAGTGATTTGGTCATTTGAAGGTTTATTTAAATTTCGCATTGCTGGAAATTGATCTTCTGGAAATGGACAACAAAAATTGGATGCTGTCTTTCAAAATCTTGCAATTGGTGAAATGGACATTAATCATCAAAAGTTGAAATTTGCGCTCAACTTATGAATGGGTTGGATCATAAATTTATGGATAAGAAAACTTAATTCAATGTAATTTTTTGATGATGTGAATCAAGTAAATTTGCTAATCTTCTCCAGAATGGGAAATTCACTACAATTTACTTTCGTTTGAATGGTTTTAATGAGAGAAAGTTTGTCAAAAGATTTTGCATTTATGAGTATATTAGCAGAATGATTAAAGAATCAATGATGTACTTGAATATAACAGATCGTATTTTATCAGCTATGTTAAACCATTTACCATAATTTTGTTTAGTCTTATCATTTTGCAATGCTGAGAAAAGTCAGTGTTTAATTGTTAATCCTACAATATATCCTTATATTTCAAATATTTAGTTCCAACACCATATTTTCTTATGATGAATAATTTTGGTTTTTTTTTTAGTACATGTTGGTTTTTCTATTCATTTAATGTCAATCGGTTTTTTTTATTGTATCATTAGGATATAATGGCATTCGCTGTTAGCAAATTATCTCGATTTAAAGTGCAAAAAATTTAAATGTTTAATTATTAATTTTTATGTTCTCAATACCGTTCCTTTAAAGAGGTGTTATAAATAAAATATATCTAGATATTTCTATTGTCTCCTATAATTAGGTGACGTTTCATTTGTCATCAGTTCAAATTCTTTATATAATCTGATTTATATAGTAATATAATTTAATTTATATAATTATATAAATAATATAATTTATATATATTTTATTGACCCTTGCTAGGCAACTTGAGTTTGAATTTTCCCCTAAAGCACAAAAGATGTGTTTAGCAAAGGAATTTTCAAGGATTTATAAAGAATTATTCCTGATGCTCGTGATAAAGCTATTTCAAGGATTTATAAAGAATTATTCTTGATGCTGGTGATAAAGGTATTTTAAGGATTTGTAAAGAATTATTCCTGATGATGCTCGTGATAAAGGTATTTTAAGGGTTTATAAAGAATTATTCCTGATGCTCATGATAAAGGTATTTTAAGGATATGTAAAGAATTATTCCTGATGATGCGTGTGATAAAGGTATTTTAAGGATTTATAAAGAATTATTCCTGATGATGCTATTGATAAAGGTA
>JAUZNK010017705.1:11545-21649 GCA_035046665.1 Euphysa ruthae
TTTATAAAGAATTATTCCTGATGATGCTCGTGATAAAGGTATTTTAAGGATTTATAAAGAATTATTCCTGATGATGCTCGTGATAAAGGTATTTTAAGTGGTTATATTCCATAAATTATAGGATAATGTGGGTGACAAAGGAGTTTTCCATAAATCTCAGGATGATGTATGTGACAGAAGTTGTCACGATCTTTAAAGAATTTTCTCTAATTTCCTAATCATATTGAGATTAAGTTTCCCAGAGTATAGACTTTATTAATAAATAATTTAGTTTAAAAATAATTTGCTTGGTTTTCTCATAGAGAAAAAAATTAAAACATTTATAAAGAAATTATCTTAAACAATGTTAATTTACAATAAAAAATAAAATAAATTTTGGAAAAAAGTGTTTATTTTTTTTCATGTTATTCTATAAAGAGTAGTTAATCAAGCTGATACTCTATTTTAACTAAGTATTATGTATTCATTAAATTTTTTATTTATGGTTGTTTTATTTTAATGTTATAAATTATGTTATAAGTTATTGCTCCTTATTTGCTCAGCATTGTTTTTTTTTTTTTTTTTTGAATTTCCTTTTCATTGCTTATTTATAGAAGATAAATTTATATTACACTCTGGATTTATCTGTGCAATCTTTTGCTTTTTTATTACTTTCCAGGCACTAAATTAAGGTTTTAAAACTTTGGAAAATAAAAGAAAATGTCAGTAATGCTATGTTAAGAATTGTGAATGGAAGTGTAGCGCTATACTGTGTTGAAATGCCTAGAGAAATTACATGGTCTTGAAGAGAATGATTAGGTGATTCTTTCACTGGTAGACCATCTATATACAAAATAATTATTTATGGATAACTTTTAATCCTATAATCTTGGGTGAACTTCTTCAAAACAATACAACGACTATGCACAAACGCTTGATTCAACGTTCGACTAGTGTTAAGCACACACAGCCTTACGCGTTTGTTTCTTTTTTTCACCGGTTATACCTAAGACAGCTCCAATCAGAGAATTAAATAATTACGTTATTGTTTATTACTCTTGGGCTAGGAACGTATGTAATACCACTTAAATCAAACACTTTGTTAACCAATTTATTTAAGTTATAGATTAGACTTCTTCTTCTAGAAAATCAGGAATATGATATTAAAATAATATTCAAATTTATTTTATTTTGCGAGTCTTTGAGCTTGCAAAACCCATTTCCAAACCACTGAGTTCGATTAACCTCAAGATAGATCAGTCATAAGAATATTTCTTTTTTGATTTTTTTTGCACGTTCAAAAACCTAGGTTTGAGCCCCGGAATGTGAATATTGTCAATTGATGAATTTGATTTTTTATGCTTTGATCTTTTTATGTGGGTTTCTTCATTTACTAGATTTATTCGTCTATGTTTGTGGGTTTTGTTATTTACTAGGTATATTTTAAATCTTATTTTTGAATTTATAGGTTAAATTTGAACAGAATCGATTTTGGAAAGCTCAGTTGTTCGTTTTATCACGACACTGGTCATATAATTAATTTTGTAATATTGCTTTCCTTTATATCTCTTGTAACACATTTATTGCTGCAAAGTTGCGGATTCACTGAACCCTTCTGATGAAGACTTATGAAGACTATGTTAAATTTAAAATATACGTCTGTTTTAAATTTTGATGTAAAAATAAACACCAATTAGTTTCTGTGAAAAAAAGCCCGAAAAATGTTATTTGTTTCGATCTTATTTAGATCCCGTGCAGCAACTGTAATTGGTCTTTCATCAAATGTTTCTGCACTTATCACTATACTTATTCAGCCTTACATGCCTCTTGTTAGCAAACAGTTGCAATTACAACTCGAAATACCATGTGACCGCCTTGTTATCCCAGATAGCTTTGTTCAGTTTTTAGCAGCAGGTCACAAGATTGGTGTTCCTAGTCCTTTGTTTCAAAAGTTGGATGCATCATTAGGCGAGTCACTGAAAAAAAGATTTGCTGGTAAAAAAGATGAAGTTAAGGTTAGTGTGAACATATTTTTCATGATAATTGGTCTTTTGTACACTTGGAAGTTTATGCTTTTAGTTTTTTAAAGTCTGGCTTTAACTGAAAAAAAAGTAATCTGAATATCTTGACTTTTAATTGATTTTTGTCCGTCATTTTCTGATATCAAACGGTAATCTTACTTCCTTTTTAATTTAATTTAAATATTTCCAGAATCGTTTTTTAACAAAACAAACAGCTTGTTTAATATATTTTAAAGCTTTCTAGGGTCAATTTTAGATTTTTTCAGATCTACTCATTACTTTTTTTTTTGCATTTTGTTGCATGAAGTTAGATTTAAAGGATAAGATTTATTCATTTTTATCTGGGTAAACGAGGCAAAAATCATCATTTTTCATGTTTTTCTTGAGATCCATTATTTTGTTTTTTAATTTTTTGCATGGAGCGTCGTAATAAAGCAAAAGACTCAATGAAGTCAGATTTTTGAAAAAAATTCCTTTTTGTCTGATTTTGGGTAAAGAAGGCCAAAAATTTTGATTTTTGATTTTTCTTGCAATCTGTTCATATATATATATATATATTTTTTTTTTTTTTTTATTTATTTTTTTTTTTTTTTTGCATGATGTTTAAGGCTAAAAGATGAACGGCAATAAACAGCCAGATTTTTGGGGAAAAGAATCTCATTACCTGATTTTGGTGTAAATGAGGCAAACGTACATACGGACAATCGATATTTTTTATTTTTCTCTGAATATAAGAGAAGAAGCTAAAAATGGGCCAAAACTCCATTTTTATCGCACCAAAATGCTACTCATATGCTGAGTGGGTGATACCCATATTTGAACACAAGACCTTGCAGTTGAGAGCTAGAGGCTCTATCGACTGAGCTACCCGGGTGTCTGTGCCTGAAGTAGGCGAAATTCTTTAATTTCTGTTAACTATTCACCTTTGTTTGTCAGCTATTCATGAAATTTTACTTGTTGTTAAAGAAGGTTATTTTTGTCCGTGATTCACTAACTGCTTGATGTCTTTCAATTAAATAAAACAATAATGGCTATTTTATGACTTTTGTGCCTGTTTTATTTAAAATTGTTCCGGGCAGGCGCCCGCTCTAAGTAAGTTATTTAAAATTTCTTTGTGTGTCTTCCTTTTATCTCAAAAACCTGTTAAGTACCTTTTTGTTGAGATTTGACGGTTTTTAAATTATATATACGACATAGAAAGAAATCTTTCTGCCCTTATAATTGTTAAAGTATCACTCATTGATTATGATGAATTGGTGCTAGAAGGTGATTCCCAATAGTTTGAACATGTTGATAATTTTAAAAAGAAATTTTGAGCAGAGCATGTAGGCCTAAAAAATTACATTTTATGATTTTTCTCCAAAATTAAACATATTAGTATAGTTTCTAAGAATTTTTGTAAGTCAAATTTCTTGGAAATTTCTTGGCATTTTTTTTTTTTTTTTTTTTTTTTGGCATTTTGGGGTTTTTTTAAAATTTCATTCATTTAAAAATTAATATATTGACGAAATCTATAAAGATGATAAATTTTTATTGAACTTTCTTAATTTTCGGGCCACGTTAATCATTTTATTTTTGCGGTGTTTTATAGAAAGAAACAGTGGATACCAAAAAAAGCTCTCAACCAAATTCTACAGTATCACTTCCTACCGTTGTGGATGCCACAAAAGCTGCCGAGATAGAGGCACAGGTTTCCACTCAGGTTAGAATTATGATGAACTTTACAGAAAGCCATGTATTGAATTCGTTGTCACTTTAATATTTAACGAAAAATATTATAATTTTATTGCAGTTGCACTCTGTTAAGGGAGGGGTGTAAGGGATTTTCTAAATTTTTTTTTTTTTTTTTTTTAATTTGTAGAAAGGAAAAAGATTTCAGCGCTTAATGCTTTTTTAATCTTTAATGTTTAAAATGGAGTGAGAATTATTTTTACAGTCATCGTTGAAAATAATCCTAAAATATATTCTTATACATCTACAATCTACAATCAAAAACTAATAGAACGCCTCTGAATTTGGCAATTAGAAGGGGATAATCACCTGACCAGTTCCTCCTACCATCATGACCAGTGATGGGTTGACTATATTAACTGTAGATAATTATCACTTGCATGTGAAAGCATATTTCAACAAAAATACTCAAGTCAACACTGGCTAAGGGTGGGGGGTCCACAGGACACTATAAAGTAGATTTAAAATGAGGTGTTCCATTAGTTCTATCAGGGATTGCAGAGGTTCCCGGTGACAAATATTTCGTTTGAGAAATGTTCTAGCTGTTCTAAAACTTAACATTAAATCAGTTCCACGATGATTTGATCTAATTCCAGCGGAAGTTTTATAGGACTTCACATTTTTTTAAAAAAATATCGTACAACTAGAATTACTATCGTTTTGTTTTGTTAGATTACTGATGACATTGACATTAGATGGTGTGGTATCGGGATATTCCTCTCCCTCGATGCTTACTCTAGGCTTCTACATCTGTTAATATGCCTTCTATGCTTTTGCTGATGCACGAAGTCTGGTAATTTGACCGATAAAATATTTTTTTTTTTTTGTTTCTTAACTATATAAGTTATTAAATTTGCATTTAGGGAGAGATTGTCCGCCGGGCAAAGAGTGGTGAAGCTAGTAAAGATGTGATTGACAATGAAGTTAAGAAACTCTTAGAATTGAAAAGATTGTTAGCTATTGCGCAAGGCAAGGACCCTAATGAGCCTACGAAAAAAGGAAAAAGTAACAAGAATAAAAAAAAGTAAAGAATTCAAAGCACTTTTATATATAAAATTTGTATTTATATATATAACATAAATGTATTTTGACTTTATTTGGATGATAGTTAAAACGCAAAATCTTAGCTAGTCTTCATACAGTTTACAAGAAAATCTGATTTGTAGATATCGTTAAATGATTCTTGCTTTCTTGCTGCCTCGGTTACAGTTACTAACATTGATTGCTATGAGGCTAAGTGCAGCTCCATTTCGTTTAAATCTTTAAGTGATGGTAATGAAAGCTCTTCGGACGAGGACGAATTAGAATAATAAAGTTATTGTTTCAAAACAAAGTCACAAAATGTTTTTTGACTTTTTGTTTTACAAAGAATTTATTTTTCCAAGAAATATATTTTCCTAAACTATTGTCATATTTACTAAGTTTCGTAATATTTGCCTACCTAATAAAGATTTTATATTAGTCTGACCCTTTGAACTCAAAAAGCCAGCCAGATGACTCTAAATAAGCTCAAGTATTACCAACATGCAAGAAAATGTAAAAAACCGAATTTTGAAAATGTACATATGGTGTAAGAAAATCACAGTTATTGCCAGTTAGACTGTCCAATTTCTTCTCTATGGATTCCAGAATAATAAGAGGATTAATTATTTGAAAGTTGGTCCAAGACATATTTATACACTTGGTTCAGAATTGATACCTTTTTTAGCTTAAATATTCGTTACATTGAAGAACATTTTTTTCCCAACAATGAGCTATGTCCGACATAGTTGAGTTCTGAGTATATTCCATTATACTAATTTAATCTAGAGGTAATTAGGAACCATTAAATTTCATTTTATAAGTGACGTATGATTATGTGATGTCGCTTCCGTTATCTCGCTGGGGTCTTGTCTATTGGCCAAGTTATTTTGTTCTGCTAACATTTCATGACCTGGACTCGTTGTTCCAGCAAAATATGCTGTTCTTACAAAATGTAAAACATTTCCAAATTTTGATGAAGGAAGTTACTGGAAAAGAAAACCATTCAAATTTCGAATTCGATATTACTACAACAAACATCGCAACTAATGAAAAGTATAAAAAAATAGATTAATATTAATTAAATTTTAATATCTTTTCTGTCATCCCCACAACCGAAATTGAGATTTGAATAAGCCATGTCGGGGCTTATTCGGGAGTAGAGGTTTATTTGTCAAAGTTGCTGTTAAGGGTGTCGGTTTAGTTGGGAGAGGGGAATTAATCGGTCATTAATAATGCTCAAGGGGCAGTTCACCATAAATGTTATGTAGAACATCTGAGCAAGCCTTGTTTAATCCCAGTGTCTTCGTAAAAGATTCTTTGTTTTAGAAACAAAATAGTATTTTTTTTTTAACTTTCAATAAAATTATAGAAATCTGTCATGGCATCAGGAATAAAAAAAGGAACTAAGCTTTGATGAGTATCAAAATACCTTGAGATTTGTAAATCGAATAGAAGCTAATTTCTGTATTACTGTCAATTTTTTTTTGTTTTAAATATTAAGAAATAGAAAAATATAAAAAACACCAACTACATTATTTACAAAATAGCAAATTAACAAAATACATCTATATATATATATATACGTACAAAAAGATTTCAACGAAAATTGTGTAAATATCGAAATATAACATAGTGCATTATTACCAGACTTGAAAAGTCTATCATCGGCTTTATAAGTGTTTTACGGCTTTTATTCAATCGAAGGTCAATCAATAATATATTTTATTTACTCTTTACATTGGTTTTCAATACATTGGTTTCCAAAAGAAACGCCAAATAGAGTTGGCATAGAAAAGACCTCAAAAGAAATTAAAACAGCATGTAGCTATTCAAATTATTACATGATTGGTCATACATAAAATTGTAAGGTATCCGATAAAAAAGTCTAGCGACCTAGAAAAATTACACAATAAAAAATCATCAATAATACCTATTTATTGAATATATATTTTATATGCATGGGCTTATTCGGCTTTCTTCCGTCTGCAGTAACCGTTGCGAATTTATTTTCCGTAAACAGACATCAAGTTGATAATGGTTGGCGAATTTTTTTATGCACTGTACATTTCAAATTGCAGAAATCTTTTAGAAAGAATACTTTTGGCGTAAAGCAGATATTCAATGGATAGCACACTTGTAGGAATGGTATTTCTTATTTTTGCCACCAAGAAAGTGTCTCTTTAAGAAGGAGTGTTTTGAGCAAACACCGCCATGTAAGTAAAACATTATGATATATTTTAACTGGCAAATACTTAGTCGTGAAAATTTAAGATCAAGAATATGATATTAAGGTAAGCTTGATTAAGATTCTTAAAACATCCTGTCCAAAATTTCGTTTATAATTTAGTAGAAGTCCACAAAAAAAAAAAATGGTTTAATATTTTATGGTTCTGTATATTTAATCACGTAAGTAAAAAGGGTATTAAAGACGCTAAGTCATTGGGCTGTCCATCAAGAATGTACATTCCATATCGTAAATTACCAATCCCACAAACTGCAGATAATTAATCCGTGTTTGCTTCCATGATTTTTTTTGTTACTTGTGAATTAAACTTGGTTGAAAATAATCAAATTTAACATTTAAAAATATCATTACAAAAACCGAATGCTCAAAATTACTGAATATAATATTTTAAAAAAAATAATAATAATAATCTCTATGGTGCTCTTTGAGTTTTTATTTCTTTTACAAGTATCAATACTACCTTGAAACCTATGTAACAGGCTTAATATAGCAAATCTAATATACTTTTACGAAACCAAATACTACATTAAATTGTGTTTAGAAAAGATCGTGGTATTCACGCATTCTTCAGCCACGGTTTAAAATGGGCAGCTTACGTTGTCACGATTCTTTTTATTTCGCTTCTTGTGTTACATAATGCCACTATCTGTGTATGATTCAAAACGCTATAAATAAAGAATTTATATTTTTACTCCAGGAGGTATTTTTGAGCATCGATTTTATTTAGCGCCTATTTTATTAGGATGAAGTGCAATTATTATGTAACGTAAGGATTCAAAAGGTAGAGAACAGTATATTTAAAACAGATACCTTAAGAAAGATTTCATGAGACATGCTTCAAAAAAATACGCATTTAATACCTGAGTTACTTGTTGCTGCTGCTGTTGATACTGCTGCCGTTCTTGCTGCTGCCTTCTTTGTTTACCTTCACTTTGAATACTTGCAAATCTTAAAAATAGAAAAAAACGATAAAATGGATAAAAGAGGTACAAAACTCACTATTATTTATAACTTTTTATTATTTACAGATAATGGTGATTTATACAAACATTATTCCATGAAACATCTTACAGTAAAACAATATTTTTTGATAAAATCCCTGTCATTGAACTCAAAATAAAATAAAAAGCCTAAATCACAAATGAAGTGTTAACCATATTTTAAACAATTTTAACAGCTATTTAAGCGGAGTTGGCACAGTGGTAGGACGTTTGACTCCGGAGCGAAAGGTTACGAGTTCGACTCCCACCTCTGCCGGAAACTTATTTCCATGTTATCTCTGAGTTTCTGAGCAAAAACTCATTGCGTAATGCAACGCTAGCTCAAATTGGTCGGGTTTTTTGGTTGAGCGAATTTCGTAGACGCAAATGGGCGTTCTAAGTACTCCAAGACCCGCCACGTAGGCCCATCTGCAAATATTGTCTCGGCAATTTGTTGGTTCCCTACGTTAATATAACATTCTCATTTATTCTCAGTAGGACATTTTTTCTTCTGAAGCACCCTGTATCGAAATTGCTAGGTACAATCAGCAGACTTTTAAGGTATATACCCCTCTATATACACAACTCTAAGGGAAGACCAGAACCTGGCTTGTAAGAATCACTGTTATTCGCTTTGTCACTTACCACGACCACATGACGTCCTTGTTCTCTTTTCTATTTTTTTTGAATTCCGCAAGGGCGTTCCAACACGTTTTTAATAATGTCCAACATATAATTTAATCAATTGCGTTTCTGAATAAAAAATTCTTGACACTGTGGTAACTTTTGCTATCTCCGTCACCCAAAAAGTTAACGTATCGCAATTAATATTTTTCGATTGATCGCTCAAAAACTCGCTTGGCTCCTTCAGATACCATTCCACCTGCAGAACCGAAAAAGTTCATTTTACATATGTGTGAATTTCTCCACTGGGCATAGGCAGTAGGATCTCTTTTAGAGAGATGCTGGTTTAAGAAGCACCCCCAACCTATTCGACTCATCGCCTCAACATCGATTACTTTACCACTGTCCTTTGTAAGTGCTGGCAAACACAACGTTCAATGAAGAAAACTCCCTTAAAGAGAAGAATGAAAATAATCGAAAAGTTTCAAAATTTTACTCGAGGATGAACTATGCTGTTGATTTACAGAATTCACATAAAAAAATACCGATTTTCTAGTCTAGTTTTTTAGTTCAAAATGAGTTGGTTGTAAAAATATACATACCGCTGTAATGTGAATAGAGTTTCCGTCAATGCTTTGCATCTTTCTACTAGTTTCTCCAAATCTTCTGGTTCTTCTTTTATGAATCTAAAACATAAAAATTTGGTTAATACACTCGTGTTATATATGAAGATAAATAGGTTCTCGCATTAGCTGAACAACCAAAAATAATATAACACGTGTTTTCAAAGGAAACAACAAACTTTGAATCGTTAAACCGCTCTCAAAATAGGAAATTATCGTGCTGTGTGATCGTTTTTAGTACTAACTGACTGGTGATTAAACGATACGAAGAAAACTCATTCATTTATGACTAGAAACATATTAAAATTTGATATCATTTAAGCAAGTAAATACAAAGAGAAAAATAAAATTCAATAGTATAAAGTAACTTTAATAGCTCTAATATTACCAACATCTCAATGCAAAAATTCTTCTTTGAACGAAAAAGAAAGTAGTTAATTTCGTCAATTCTAGTTCAATAATATGAAAGGAAAACCCTCCGTAAAAGTATACCTTTCCTCTTCTGCAATAACTTCTTTTTCGGAATTTATAACCTTCTGTATCATGTCAATAAGTCCGTGGTATCGATCTGTATAAAAAACAGCTTAGTTTTAAATAGAACTAAATATCGCAGTTCAAACATAGCTTAAACTATAGAAGAAGAATATATTACAAGAGCCGCTCATCAGCTGAGGCTCAGATTTTCAAAATGATAAAAAAAAAAAAACATTACCAATCGTTGTGACGTGCAGAAATTTAATGGAAATAATTGCGTTATGTAAAAAAATTTTGAGTCGGTCTGGTATATTATTAACAGAATTCAAATGTTTACACTAGAAAATATCGAAAATTAAATGGAGAAAATTATGATTTTATGGATGATGGAATACTGATGATGT
>JAUZNK010017716.1:0-21646 GCA_035046665.1 Euphysa ruthae
AATAACTTTTTTTCATTTGTAATTTGTGGGCATAAATTAACTCAGTTTTATATACTGATTATTTTAACGTAAAATAATTATTCAGCGCTGCAAAGCATGTTCTAACAAAAGTATAAAAAGCAGTTGGAGAAGACAGCAGATGGTGTTTTGTCAAGAATGTGCATCATGGTTTCATTTGCGTTGCATCAAACCATCGATTCCTTTATCAGAAGTAGATAAACCATGGATATGTCACGTTTGTCAGGTAAATTAGATTTTTCTCAAGTTAAAAAACCATGCTAGAACTCATTAGTTTGTGCTAATTAAAAATATCATATTTTTACTTGATTTAGCTTGACCAATTATACCAATTATATTGTTTATATTAAATGCAAAATAAAAGAGCATTTTGAAAGTTTTTGCAGATTTATCAAGGAACCTTTCGTTCAAAGAAAATAAACAACCAAATATATACTTCCCTTGAAAGCGTAAAGGGTTATTATTAGACCCTAGTAGTTGCCTATTCATCCAAATTTGACTGAGTAAATCTTCTAACGTGGTATATAAATATATAATATTTGTACACTCTGTATATGTTGTATGTGTTTTTGGCACCTAGGTACACCATTTTTAATGATTAATAATTATCTAAATTTATTATTTCTATGAAATATAACAAGATTTAGAGCAAGCATAACATGAGAGATGTTTCAAGAGTATTATTAACAAAGTTAAAAGAATAGCTCATCTTATAAAGTTGTGACCACTACTCCTCTTGACACTTTTAGAAGGGCCATCTTAAAAAAACTTCTGAGATTTTTCAGTATCCTGGAAAACTTTAATTATGAATAAATTTATAAGTAATGTATGCAAAGCTTTATAAGCCAGTGCATTTAGTTAGTTTATGTTAATTATGCTAATTTATAGATTATATTATCAAAATGAATGCTGCAACAAAGATGTTCATCAATAAATAATCCAACATACTTTATACATTTATTTGGGAAAATCTGACTGCTAAAAATTTAACATGTAATTTAATGTTCTGAAAGCTGATATTTATTTATAGAAAGTTGGTCATTCAACTTAAGTTTCATTTTAGAGTTATTCAAAAATATCACCACAATAATGAGAAAAAATAATGGGCCGAGAGTCGGATCTTAAGGAACACCACACAAAACTTTTTTTTGCTTTGAACACTTATTTTTTATAGCAACAAACTGATTTCTGTCATTTAAGGAATACCTGATTAAGACATTGCGTTTCCCTTGAATCTCGTAAAGTTTAATTTCATAAGAAGTATTTCATGGTTGACAGTATCGAAGGCTTTTTGTAAATCTATAAAAACACTACACGCTATAAAACCTCTGTCAAGTTCTGGTTTAATCATTTTTTTTGAGATTTGCTAATTGACAGCTCATTGAAAATGAAAATGATATTAGACAGTAATTGCTACATTTTAACATATCACCCTTTTTAAAAAGTGACGATGCTTTAGCTGTTTTTGATAAGGATGCAAAACTTCCCTGGTCAAACTGCCCTAGTCAAATCAGTTTTTAATTAATATAGAATTGGAATCGATATAGATATGTTAAAATCAGTTGTTTAGATGGTGGTATTTTATTTGTTCTTTCAGGTCAAACATAATAAAAAAAAGTTAAGAATATTTAAAACATCATTTAGATTATTTATATCATTTTATCTCCATTATCATAATTCTGTTAAAAGCTGAATTTTGTTTACAACGTATGATTTCTTTGGACCCCGGCTTTTCGGATGGAGTCCTATAAATTCACCTTGTTCTTCCTTCAGTTTGTCCGTTAGTCAGTCTGCCCATGACACACTTTTCTCAGAAACCGTTCATTATTTTTTTAAATATTGCATGATAATAAGGGACAATAAATGATGAGTAGTGACAGAGCTGGATTTTTTGGAAAAAATCTCTTTTCAAGGTAATAGGCCCTAATGTGGCCTACAATTGACATTTTTAAAAATTTCTTGGAAAACATTCATTAGTTTTCTGAATTTTTCCATGATAAAAGGGGACTATAAATGATGAATTGTGACAGAACCGAATTTTTCGGAGTTCACAAATAGCAAAAGCCCAGTAGCTGCATGGCGCTTGTTTCACTTGTGTTATTCTTATTAATTTCAAATTGTTGCTTAAAGAAATTTTTTCTTTGATTTTGAATTTTATATTGAGAATTTTATGACATTTGTGTATTGATTATATAAATTTACTCCTCTTTTTGGGTTTCGAAAATCACGAAGTTTCATTTCACTGTTCTAAGTTAAAAAAGTTGCTACATCAGTCAGGTCTTTCCATCTTTCAAACATATTTTTCTCAAGTTTTCTAGTATTATAGATTTTTGGAATGCTTTAAAATTCATTCAAACTTTGTATGTTAAATAATATAGTGTACCGCTAACACTGTTACTAATGGCTCTGAAGAAGAAGAATCAGATGGTAATGAAGAAACCTGCCATGTGTGTAATTCTGATGGTTTTGTGGTTTTGTGTGATACATGTCCATTGAGTTTTCACCTAGACTGTCACCAGCCTCCTCTTAGAGTTGTGCCCAGGTATGTGATTTTCTATATCACATTATTATGTATGTATATGCGTAGGCGAGAGTCGTTCTGACAATATAAGCTTAATCCTTAATTCATATTTACCCATAGACTTAATGAATGTGATGTGACATTTGGTCATGAGTGACTTTGCCTTCTTTACCTTAAGCATGCATTATTTGTCCACCAGGTTTGCATTTAGGTAAGTAATAGGATCTATCGAGGTTGAGTCACTATTGCGATACTTTTTTATTGATGGACATTGGTTACACCATATTGTGTTGTTTAACCAGAGTTTTTCCTAGTTATTCACCTTAGTTTGATAGCCTTGGCAGTATACATGCTTACTAGGTAAAATACTGCAGATATCAATAGTAGGTGAATGGACAAGTTAAATTTTTTTTTTTTTTTTTTCGGTTATGACGGTCGCCCCAAGAGGAAATAGGGATCTATTTATAAATTTACTGTCATAACAGAAAATTTTTTTTATTATTTTAATGGAGAATACCCAAATATTTTTTTTTTTTCTTTTTTTTTTTTTAACAAGGATCGGCTATGACGGTTGCCCCAAAAGGGGAAATAGGGATCTATTCATAAATGTACTGTCATAGCCGAAAATTATTTGTGTTGTTTTATGTGAGGTTTTCTTTTGATTTAGGTTTGCTGTTGTCACTATGTTGCTCAGTAACAGCAATGTAGTTTAACATATTTTAACGGATATTTAGATAATTTTAACTGATTTTAGTAGACAATTATTTTAAGCTGTTTGGAAATTTATACATAGCGAGTTTTATAACCAATTAAATTATTATTGTTTTCCCAAAGGATTTTTTAACCATTAGAATTTGTATTTTTCCCAGGGAATTTTATTTATTATATATGACAGGATTTTGGCAAGCCCTGTACCTTATGCCTGAAGAAGATATAATATAAAATATATCGAAAATTTGCAATATTAAAAAATTTGTGTTTTCAATACCTTTTATATGTATATTTATAAGGTATATGTTTGGCTTATGTTAACTTTTTTGAGCAATGAAATGAAAATCATTGGTAACTGTGAAAATTTGATGAAGTTTTTGAGTAATTTTTACAGCTAGATGTCCTTTTTAACTGTTTTCAACTTATGTTGTGGCCTCACACCAAGCGACTTCCCACCCTAATAACTATCTCCAAGCTAAGTGAACTGTTGCCGCCAGACACTAAACTGGCATTTGCCATTGTCCGTGGGAAATGCTCATCTCTGAAGTTCAGTAACTTTTTTCTTTTGTGGTTTAGTTTTACTTAACAGTTTAAACAGTTTGAATATTGAATCTTGTAATATTTTTTATAAAATAAACCTTTTTATGAAACGATTTTATCATAGAAAATTCTTCGTTTCTCTGTCCAGTTAAAAGTCCCAGAAAACACGCTTTCCTGCACTTGATACAATAAAATACAATACAAGTTCATTCTTTGTGGTGTTTCCAAAATCTTTATTATTAAATTATAAAATTGCATAATTTCATATAAAAATAAGATTTTTAACCTTGCAATCTCGTTTTAGTCTCCTTGGAGTAAAATTTATGTTAAAATTTCAGAAGGTTTGATATTTCTTAAGTTCAACATCAACACCATTCTTAATTTAACATCTGTTTTTCATTATGCCATAGATTTGGCGGGGTATATTAATTGTTGCTTTCCAATCTGATCGAGTCAGTGTCAGGTCTAAACTCAAGTTCCTCTGCAGCTAATTTCTCTATTTTAAATCTACATGTTTTTCTTGGTCTACTTCTGAGCTTTGGCCTCAGAACTATCGCGTCTGTACACTTTCTTATCCAATTATTCTCCTCAATTCTCTCCAAGTGACCCAACCAGCTAAACTTCTTGGTTTAAATAACACCTTTAATGCTATGAATACCTACTAGATTTCTTAACTCCTCTGAACTTTCTCTGTGTTTGAAGCTGCTAACCATTTTTGTGTCATTTCTGTCTATGCAATCTTTCATCTGTCTCACTTCCATATGATATCACTCTTCTGTCACTAGTTTCACATAGCTTGCCTCTAACCTGAATGTGCAAAACTCTACTTATTAGAAGGTCAAGTAACTCTAAGCAGAACGTAACAAAAAACACTCTCCCTTCACTACTTAATATGTTATCTTAAGAAACAGAAGTCACTCACTATCTCTAAAGTGCCACTACTGTACTTCATTAAAGCTGGAAGTGCTGAATTTTCTATTGTCAGCTCTTAACCTTCCTGCACTACTACTGCATTTCCTATGTACCCAATGAGTAAAAGTCTGGCAAAAAACTGAGTTTCTACAAGTTCCTTTCCTGAAAATTCAACAAAGCCATTTTCCAACTTCAAGGCCATTTTTGGCTTCACTGCTGCTAATCACGATTTTTTTTTTTTTTTCTGCATTCACTCACAAACCCTTCTAGTCGTACTTCTTAAACTTTTTTTTTTTTTTTTTTTTTTTTTTACTTTTTGAAAGACTATGCTATAAGAACCAAAATCACCTTCATAATAGCTTGCTATATTTGCTCTGTCTTAACCTGCATAGAAAGGCTCTTACTGTAGTCACCTCTATCCTCAGTCTTCCATTCTTTCCACCACTATGTCTGCCTATTTCTAGCTGGCCCTTTTGTCTACTCATAGCTCAGTAGTTTCTAAAAGATTTTTCCTCAAAATATTCCAGGTAATTTCATCATTTAAACACTGTCTGTCATGGGCTACTTTTTGAACTCTCGCACTAAATTGTTTTACATGCTCTCCCTTCAACTTCCAGACAACAGGACCTGTACTTTCTCTTCACTTTTGTGGTACTCTTCACAACGATATTAAAAACTAGCAACCTATGCTAGGAAACACACTCTTTGTCTGCTATAACTTTTGACATCTTTCACTACCTTCTCATATGTCCGGCTTTCCATCTAAGAAATAATCTGTTTGTGTCTGAACCATTTATTTGTTATAAACTTTCTCTGGCTAAGACTGAAAATGTGTTGCAAACCACCATGTCTGTTGCTGTTCCAAACTTAAGAAATTGTCTCTATTTTTTTTATTTCTGCTCTCAAGACCATGGCCTTCATCCACACCTCAATATATCTCACATGAGTTTTCAACATGGCCATCAAAGTTGCCACCAACTATTTTATGCTCATCTCCAGGCTTAGATGTCCACACTGAGATGCATAAACTGACACAGATGTAAAGATCTTATCATCCATCAAAAACTTAATCACCATAAAGTTGTCATTGACACACTTGACATCAATTGCTTTTTTTACTCATTTCTCTGTTTTAAATCTGTTTTAAATTTACTCCTCATTATCCATTATTAACTATCCTGAGAAGCTTATATCTTGCCCTTCTACCTTCTACAAAAAGATTCTCTCTATCTGACTTCCTAAACACAGTACATATTAAGAGATTTTTGTTCTAACTCTTCAACTACCTCACCTGCTTGATAACACTAGCAATCCTTAACCTTGTGATATGATAACTGATGAGCAGTATAATGATATTTACACCTGAAATCTGTCCTATCATGCACGACACCTTCACTCCTTAGATTTCCAGCTCTATTTACACAGTTTGTTTACGCAATTTGTTTTATCATTTAAAATTACCATTACTATTAACAAAATTTTGACAGATGAGACTGGGTGTTTTTTGAAATTGTAACCAGCGCTTTTTGGTATTTTCACTACATTTCCACAATCATCCAATATTTGAACATATGATGGACATTCAATCCCTATATTGTCTCAGTGACCCTTTTCCAAATTTTATTAACATGAAATGTAAAACTTAGTTACATCACTCAACGTCTGTTTCAAATCTATTTTTTCTACTAAAATATAAGAATGCTAAGAAGTAAATAAATAAATAAATATAAATAGTAAATAAATATAGTAAATAAATATAAGAAGTTGCTGATTTATGGCTTTTAAGAATAAATGATAGATGATAAAAATCTTTTTTGACTTCAAAATTTCTTACTAATTTTGTGACCCTGATGTTCTAATGCTGACATATTGGTATATTTCCTTTGCCTTACCGAGATTAGATTTATTTTATTCACAAAACAGGTGTTAGCAAATTTGGTTTTGCATGCACATCAGTTACATAACCACAAACTTCACTCAATTTATGACCAATGTAAAATCAAATTAATTATTAAATTTTACTTAGATAATTTTACTTATAGTCGTCTGGCTGAGTGAATGAGGCATTGGACTCTGGATCCTAGAGCCTCAAAACCAATGATTTTCTTTACTGTAAGCTCAAAATGGGTGTTTAAATGCACCAAAATCAAACCCATGCGCCCTTCTAATAAATTAGTTTGAAAATTATTCGTTGGCTTCACGTTAAAAATACAAATATGCTTGAAATACGTTGTTGCTTTACTTTTAGAGGTAATTGGAGTTGTTATATCTGTCGGAAAAAAGATCAAGGAAAGCAAAAGAAAAGTAGGTGCATTTTTTAGACTATGCTAAGAACATGCTAAACATTCATTTCCTGCATTATTTATAAACTAACCTACGTGAATTTTCTTACCAGAATTTCATTAGCATTTGGTTCGTGCTATTGAAATATAAAATAACAAACATGAAATTTTTTTTTTTTTTTTTTTTTTTTTTTAATTACCTCTTATAATTTGTTTCCTTTTCAAGGAATTGTATTATCTTTTGCTTTTAAATGCCGGATTTAATTAATGGTTAAGTTATATTTCAATTTTTATTTACTTTGAACAGTTAAGTTGCCTATCAACTATTTTTTTAGCATATTCTAGCAATTTATTTCCTTATTTGTTTTAATTGAATTTTTTGTTCATATTCTTACATGCTCATGCTCCTAGGGTGGCCGATTTGGTAGGATTACCAATTTGGTACGATTACCCAATGTAAAATTAAATTAACTGTGGGAATTCATCAAAATTAATTTGCAAATGAAAATGAAAAAATTATTTTTCTTTTTTTTTAGATAAGAAAGAAAGGTTTATTATATCGAGTTCGGAAGGTGAAGACCAGGATGACTTTTTGTCTGATGAAGACACTGCTGTCATATCTCATAAACGTAAACAACAGGGTGTGAAGAAAACAAAGAAACAGCCAAAAAAGAAAGTTTCAACTGAAGAAGAAGATTCTTCCGAGGAAGAAGCCCTGGTTCTTAAACAAAAGAAAAGAAATGATGACTCAATTGCAAAGAAATCAAGCAAAAAAGCAAAAAAAAGACCAGCTTCATCAAAGACGACATATTCTAAAGAGGATGACGATGTCAGTGATTTTAATGACTTTCAAGATTTTAAAAAGCCAAAGATGGCTTTAGAGCTTTCCCCGACCCTCGGAAATAAACGCCCGTGCTATGCTAAGGATGGGCAAGCTAAACCTGCAAGAAAAAAACGAGTTGCTCGTGTGTTTGCTGATGGTAATGTAACACTGACTACAAGCAAAAACGATAGAAATTCAAGAACATCAAATCGTAACAGTAGAAGAGGAAATAATTATGAGGTTTTTTTAATCTTGCTTGCTCTATCAAATTTTTCTTTAGCTTAGAATAATGTCCGACAATGTTCCCCTCTCCTTTTTTTTTGAAAGGTTTGGGAGGGCATCTTTTTTTTTCTTTTTTCTTGCAAAAAAAAAAAAAATATTGCAAAGATGATTATTAATAAAAAATTTTGAAGATACATTCATCACAAAAATTTATTTTGGATCTAAAAATTTGTCCATTGGTTTTATTTTGTTTTCCTTAATTTAATTTCTTCAACCAGCAGGCCATTGAGAACATCTTTCGATCCTCATGATCATGATCTTCCGACTTGTAAAAAAAATTTCCTTTTCCTGTATTTGGCAAATATTTAATGAGAAATTTTTTTGACTTTTCCTTTTTTTTAAAGTCTAGACTGTATGTGCAAACAATAGTTTAAAAGGATTTGTGTGTGTGTGTGTGTGCGCGCGTACGTACGTGTATGTGTGTGTGTAGGTACAATGTATATATAAAACAAGGTAAAAAAATGATGTGAAAGTATGAACAAATAAACTTCAACAGTATATTTTATTTATTTTTTCAAATAATCAATGACGCAAAATGTTTTTTATACATCAAAAATACAAAATTCAACATGTTATTTACATATTTTAAATAAGCAATACAATAAAAAAAAATTATTTAAAAAAGATTTGAAGCTATTGCGAAAAAGAAAGTAAATTTTCAAAATTTGTAATTGAAGCACCACGATTTTTGGACGAGCGTTAAGCCACGTATCTTCGCTGTTGTGCCAAGAATGACTCCAAACAGTTTTACTATGTATAACGTTTCGATAAAGTTCAGATTATTAAAATTCGCAGTCTTAGTGTATTTTTTGCAGTTTAAGGATTATTTTCCTGGACTTCAAAGTGTTTCGTACTCTAAATAAGTATTAGAATCGCATTTTTAAAACCAATTAGTCATCCTTTAAGACTTTTAAATTTCTATTTTGAAACTGTTAAAAATTATTTCACATCAGTGATGCCAATCCATTGCTTCTGTTTGATTGCAATATCTAGGTAAAATGATATTGAGCTGATGAGCTTAAAAATTTTCCATTGGTTGGAATTTTTGTAAGGTTTGTTCAGGACTGAAATTCCGCCTGGAAAACTTAGAGAAGACCAAGAATATCAGAAGTTTTTAAGTCTATGGTTTATGTGAATATACTAAATAATTTTGAAATGAAAAAAGATCGAAAATACTTCAAGTGTCGAGATATGAACTTTTTGCTAATTGGAAGTAAACTTGGCAGATATCTTTTTGAATGCAAAATCTATTGATTTAAATTGGCTGCTGATGATAATTTTTTGAATTTATGTCTGGTTATGTTGACAATATGGCTATTAACCCTACCAACTAGGACAGCAAAGTAATAACCAAATAAATTAAAGTTTCTGTATAAGAAAAGCAGGCTTCTCTATTCCAATCTTCTGTGGCATTAAAAACCAAAATTCTAAGGTTTCTATTTTGAACATCATTTTGTGATTTAGAGCTCATTTAAAATTTCAGAATCCATTGTTGTTTAAGTGATTATTTTTTGTGCGGTTGCTACCTTTTAGTTAAAAAGTTCACTCTAGGCAATAGACTAACAAATAAGGTCAATCAAGGTGATATACTACTATAGCTATATTATAGCCTCTTATAGCAATCAAAATGGAATTCATTCCATTTCGATTTTTATTAGGTATTTAGCACATTACTACCCGTTTATTTACGAAGTGAAGGGAAAACTCAGTGTCGTTCGTCCGTCCGTCTCAGTATCCGTCCATTACTTTTTTGCGTTAAGTAAAGGACTAATGAGGCAGATGACATTACAAAGTCGGATTTTTGAGAAAAAGTACTCGTTAGATTTTGTGGTAAATGAGACAAAAATAGCCAAAATTTATTTTGTTGAAAATGAGGCTTTTTTTTTTTTTTTTTAACTTACCAAAGAAAGCTTGACCGTTTTCTGCAATAAATGTAGTGAGGTATATATGTTTCATTTTAGGTTCAAGCTTGTGAGAAAATACTTAATGGAATGGCAAAAGATGAGAGTGCTTGGCCCTTCCTCCACGCCGTGAATGTAAAAGAGGTATGGTAATACTTCAAAAGGATTTTGCTCAAAAATTTGACAGTTACGGCGTAAGGTCAAAATCATGTCAAAACAGGGTAAATTGGGTCCAAAAATGACGTTTTTGTTTTCTTTAAGACAATATTTTTTCAATTTTTATGAATTTAAAGGATGAAAAGGTATACAATGATTAATTTTAAATTTACAGAAATTTCCCAAAATTTCCCGAAGTTAAGTCAAAAAATGTTAAATCAGACCCAAAAATTACATGTTTGTTTATTGAAACAAAACCGTTTCTTTTTTTTTTCTTTTCTTTTTTTTTCTGGGGTCCAGCACAGGCGCGCAATTTTATTTTTAAAATTTAGCTCAAGTCTTATAGAAAATAAAATAGTTATAATTGCTCTAAAATAATCCTGGAAAATCTTGGAATTTATAGTTTTTATAATTTGAGCGTAGTATTCTTTTGTGAAAAAAAGTTCGCAAAATTCTACTTAATTTTCTTACATTCTGCAAATTTTGCTAGTCACCATGTTTTCTCCTTAGATGCAAACTGGTTATGCATACATGTCGAAAATTCATGGTACCATAGCTGTTAGGCTTTTTTCTTATTGTACTGAAATAGGAGTTCTTTTTGTGTGAAATTTTTATTTTAATTTTCCAGTGACATGCACATAGCTTGAAGCATTGAAACGAAATTTTATGGATGAAAACATTAATGTTAACATAACTTGTATTTTGTTTCTTTTGCATGGCTACCAATAATTCAGTACATGAGTTTGGTTTTGAACTTTCGTCCTTAGGCTCCTGACTATCTCGATGTGGTGAAAACACCAATGGATTTATCACTGATTCGAAAGAAATTAGATTCACTCGAGTATGAAGATCCCTTTCAATTTCTTGAAGACTCAAAACTGTTATTCGAAAATTCTAAAAAATACAATGCGGTAAGTTTAATGCTAAATCATTTGTCGATTTCTGGTAATAATTAAAGTTTAATTATCTAATATTTAATTCCATTTGTGGCATGTTTCACGGGACTTTGCTTATTGTAAGTTAAGGTTAATGGCTTTGCATTTATATTTTCAAATTATGTAATTACTTATAATTATAAAATTAATAATTACTTAATATTTAATTAATTAATTAACGGTGTGAGATTAAATTTTAATCCTGTAAAATGGGCAAAGGAAAATTTGTCAAATGGATAAGGGAGTTAATTAATTTTAAAAAAATAATAGAATAATAATAATACTGGAGGATAACTTATTAGTTTAGCTGAGACTTCACCCACATTATATTTAAACTCACCTTTTTCAAGGACATACTCCTTGCTTGAAAAGTCTAAAGTGTAAATACAATCATTAGGGTATATACCCAAACCACTTGTTTTTTATAGCAGGTGTTTTCATATGTAAGACTTCTCATCAGCCCTACAATGTGCACTAATCTTGGTTGAGAGTCGCAGATTTGATTCCCAGAAAGCATGTCTTGTCACCTAAATTAATTTAAAAAAAAAGATTAAACTATTATTTTATAATGTTATTTAGAAAGATATGTTTGAGAGATCAACTTAAACTTTTTGGCCACACATGATGTTTGTTTGCTTTAATTCCAATAGGTCTTATCTTTTAAGTAGGTTTTAAACACCTCCACTGTAAGTATGTAAACATTACAAATTAGCTCTCGTCCGCGAGTTTAATTTAATTCTGCTCAATGTTTTTCTTTCCATCCGCCCATACATTTATTTTAAATTACTGCTCATTTCTTGGGAGTATGATCTGTTTACACAGCAGTGAAGTGAGTTTCAAACCACCTTACCAAGATAAATGTGTTATGAAATCAAGGAAGCATTAAATTTAAAAAAATTGTTTTGTTGTGGGGTTTAAAAAAGCTAAAATATACATGCCAACATCAAAGTGATAGAAAAAAAGCAGGTGCTTGTAAAAACATATTTTTTGAAATGTAAATGTGGTAGAATTTTTTAAGAAAAGAAAGAGTTTACAAAATATTAACCTGAAATGTTATGGTTTTGGTTGAAATCAGTGGGTTATATATTATATATAATGTTTTTTAAGCTGGAAGCAAAAGTAGTGCTATTTTTAAGGTAAGAAATTAAAGACTTGCAATCTCAATTTAGTTGTTTTAGAAAATCTAGTGTATTTAATTTCAAAAAAAATTTCCGGCAGAGCAACTATGACAGATTTTTATACCTATAGATATAGTTTGTCTTCGGTTAAAAGTCAATAGAAAATATTTACTGTAAAACTGCGATTTTATACCAAAATTTTCTCGTGCTGACAACAGACTATTAATAGGGAAGGTTCATGAGTTTTTTTAGTTTTTCAATAAGTGACTAATAGCATACCTGCCAGTATAATGCTACATTTTGCTACTGCATTATAGATGTTGTAAAGATATTGCATTAGTGTGAAATTTTGGAATTGTTTTGAATTTTTAATACTTCAAAAACGGTACCCGGGCAGTTGCCACCTGGAAAATTGTTCCTTGGACAATCCCCCAGGAGAATTGCCCTCCTAAAAATTTCCCCCATTTTTTCATTTTAAATAGATATTATTTAGTCGTTTTCTAATTTCATGGGATTATAAATCCCTCAGGGATGATTTTTTTAGCTTCTGAGAGTAACTCTTTAATTACTTATTTTAACTCTAACATTGGTACAGCTCATTTTTCCTGCTCCTCTTGTCAGATAGTGTATATAATAAAAGCGTTTATCTGAGATACTTCGTAAACCCATACAAGTAAACATTTCCACCATTTTACGGCTATCCTCTTGAAAGTGTTATTTCAAGAAATATTCTGATATTATTTCCTGTTAGCAACCTCCATGGTTTCTTCTTTTTCATGAGTCGAAATGGCAATAACTGGACTGACTCATCCCTTCGATAATATTTCATTTCCAAATGATTTAATTTGGAAGCTTTAATTTTATTCGAAAGTATTTCCTATTAGACATTAGTGCTCCAATGTAATATGTACGTCAGGAAGAAAGGTAATTTTTAAGGTTATATGTTGTATACAACAGTTATCAACCAGCGAAAATACGGTACCCATCACCAAATGTACTATTTGAAAACTTGTCCCATATTTATTTCTAAATTACATGAAGTTTCTTTGCCAAAGTAAATCAAAGGATTATAAATGTAGCCAGTTATAGAATCACATAAACCAAACGTTTTTATATGGTATTTTTAGCAGGATTATAAATCCTGTATTTCGAGCGTCCTTTCCACTTCACTAGTAGTGAAGTGTAATAAGTTTTGTTATAAGTATAATGGATAAAAACTGGTGTTGCAAAATGTAAGTAAATAAAAAAGGTTAAATTCTTATTATGAGCTTTAATGAAAACTGGGGGATCATTGCAACACATAATTATTATAGCATATCTACCTGTTTTTGGGTTTCATAATTTTGCTGTCAACAATTAGACGTTAGAATTGTTGGTTTTATTGTTTTTGTTTTAATCATTTACTTTTATTACCAGGATAATTCTGAGGTAGGCGAAGCTGGTATAAAGTTACGTGGTGTCTTTGTCTCGCTTGTTCAAGAATATCTTCCCGAGCTGAATGTGTCTTGATCCTAATGCTGGGAAAGAAAAATGGCACCTAATCACGATGGAGCGTGATCAGATTCTTCAAACGAAAAAGAATAAATTTGTATAAGAAACTGCTCTTGGATCAGATTGCATTAAAGTCACTCACTTACATCGAAAAAAGGTTAATATAACCACTACTGCACTGTTTGAACTGCTATTTGAAAATATGCTGGGAGTATGAGAACATATGTTATATATGTGTATATATAATTAATAGAGCTATTTCTTTAAGCTTTAAATACATTGTTTTAGTTTAGTTTTTTCAGAAAATATTCATATTAACTTTGAAGCTGCAGAGCAAATTGTTCGAGTTAGAAATAAGACGTGTTACAATTTTCGCAGATTTCCGGTTCATTACTTAGAAAATTAGCAGAAAATATTTCTTTCCTAATTTTTTTTTTTTTTTCATATTTAATAAGCGGGGAAGAGTCTGGCGAAAATGTTAGTTTATGTAACTGGAGAAATAAGCCATTGAAAGTGTTCATGATTAAAATGACATGTGCTAACTAATGTTATGTGCTACTATCAATTATATTTCATATTATATGGGTTCTTTCAGGCCTATGGCCATTTTTGGCCTAAAAACATAAATTCCTGAAAGAAAAATTTAAGCAAAATCGCGTATTTTTAAATTATTGAATTCTTTAAAAAATTTATTTCAATGTGAAACAGACTTTTTACAAATATTTCCAGAGAAATGATGTTTTTATTTCTTTGCTTGTCCTAGTCGATATAAGATTACCTATCAAGTCTTCTTCATTGACCCAAAAATCTCGGTTTACAAACGATCAAAATATAACTGGTTAAAAATCTATGGTCTCGCTTGCGTGACAGTCGAACCTAACGCCTCTATGCCACTGACTTTTCTATTGTTTCTAGCTGGTGCTATCGTTGCAAATATTTTACAAAATGTAATACCAATGCGTCACCTTATGTCATAAATTTCAAAATTATGACAGCTTGGCTCGTTTTATCGTTGGAATTTACTACCTACCATTCAAACTTTAAACCGAATTGACTCAACAGTCATTGTTATAATGAGTTTTTGAATTATTCAGAAACTATAACAAACTGAGATATAACATAAATGCTACATACCCAGCTGGGTTGCCTTCATCCCGCATTTTTCAGGAAATTTAAACACTTTTTAAAAAGTTAGTGAAAATTATAAGATTACTCTGAAAATGAGCTGTGCCTAAGTTGCTTTCAGAAGAATTTCCCTCCGGCGAACTCCCCTTGATTAGTTCCTCCTTGGTAAATCGCCCCCCACCCCCAGCCCATATTTCACAGCGATAAATAAATAACGGTTAAATCAAAAAAAAAAAATTTTTCTTGGCTAACAGTGAACTAGTGCTAACTAATCCTGTACTCAAATGAAGTTTTTATGTATTTAATCGCACCTGATATAACTCAAGCTTAAAATACAAATTTTCCGTATTAATAACGTAAAGTTTGTCGTGTAAAGTGTGAACACGATATCAAAAATTTTCACATGAAAGATAAAAATAAAACCAATAACTACACGTTTTTGAGCGAGTGACGCAAATCTTTTCAAAAACAAAAAAGTCACAGCTGACTTTCAAAAGAAAAAAATTTGTTGACTTTATGTGTGTGAAGTCAAATTTAAAAATAAAAGTAGCAGTATAACACATTTTAAAACATGGAGTTCATTGTAACGGGAAAAGGAAATCGCGAAGTTGCTCAAAACGGATACTTATATGTATTTTAAAAAAATGCTGGCTAATAATTTAAGATCTTTTCAGTGTGAACTGCGACAAAAGAACATTAATATAAAGCATTGATCAAATTACATGCAAATGACGACATCTTAAGAGAAGTAAGCGAACATATACACACGCTCCGTCTCAAACAATAATCAAGATAAAAGCCAAAATAAAAAGAAAATTGGAGACATCAACTGACGCCCCAAACAAATTCTTGGAACTGAACTACAGGTTATATCACAAGGTGCAATAACAAACCTCCCACCAGTATCTACTTGCGGAGAAATGTCAGAAAAGCGCGGGAGGATAATAGCATGCCACCAAATCCATAAACTCTGAAGGAAATACCATTTTTTTCCCCAGCAATATCAAAACACGGCAGCAGCGGAACCGTTCCTGATTCACGACAGTGGTGTGAGCGATCAAGATAGAATTTTTATCTTTGGCTCGGAGATTTGTATTCAATGACTAAGAGAATTTGAACATTGGTATGCCGATGGGACTTTTAAAGTGTGTCCTGGAATATTCTACCAACTGTATTCAATTCACGGACAAAAAAATTGGCGAGATTTTCCCAAAGATATTTTGTTTGCTTCCAAATTAAAAGAATGTTAAAAAATTTTTAATCATGTCGGAAATCACATTTTACAGGGTATTCTTGTCGGTTATAAATGTGCTGCCATCAACGAATTTCAGTATATTTATCTAAATAACGATATCAAAGGTTGTTTTTTTTTACTTATCTTCAAACATTTGGAAAAAAATTCAGCAATATGGTCTTCACCAGGACCATGAATTTGCGTTATATGCGCGGATGATTTGTGCTGTTGCTTTTTTGCCCCCTAAAGATCCCTGGTTTTGAGGAACTTTGCGACCAAATTAAAAACAGTTATAATACAGACATGGGTAATCTATTAAAATATTTTGGAGAAACATATGTTGGCTGGTATCAAATAAACGCCCCCACGTTGCACACCTTTGTTTCCGTTGGTTTTATGGAACATGTTCTATAGAACATTTGACGAGCTGCCAAGGACGAACAATCATATTGAAGGGTGGCACAGGCGGTTCCAAGTGCAAGTTTCGCCGTGCTATCCAGTCTTTTGGAAGTTTATTCAACTTCTTCAAACTGAGGAAAGCTTAGGACCGGTTGAGATTATTCAAAACCTTTGGCGGACACCCTCCACCTTCTCAAAGGCGAAGATACAAAGATTGCAACCAAAGAATTATGAGGATTCTTGGCCATTATGCAAACTCTATATTGTATTTACATACCATAGCCCATAATATTGGGTTTTGATGTGTATCCCCTTGAATGTATATATTTTGTATTTTGTTTTTTTGAAAGTTTTTGCTTTTTTTTTTTTTTTTTCAAACAAGTTTCGTCTTTTACTGAAGAAATTCACACGAAAAGTATAAAGTTCTATTCATCTAACACATCTTTCGTGTCGCTTCATCAATAAATATTCCTCATCACTATGACTTGAAACGGCTCTTATGTGAATTTTTGCAGATTCCGCCCTCCACAATATTAAGCTACATAATAAAAATCTCACAAATATTTTTTATATCAAAAAAACTTTAATATTTGCGAATGCTCTCAAGCCTAACCACGTTCCGTTCTTTTTTATGGCCAACTTTATGCGTTTTTTTTTTTTTTTTTTTTTTTTTTTTTTTTTGCATAAAGTAACAAATTCCCTTCGAATTATGTATGCGAATTAATCATATATAAAAAATATGGTGGTGGGGTAGGGATTACCAAGGGGGAATTCTCCGAATACGGCCTAAGTTAGCTATTCTTATGATAGGCTATTTTTAAAGATTAGCGTATAGTTCTTTAAAAAAATCTTTTCCAACGCAAATTATTAATTCAGTTGAAGGGTAAAAACTAACGCCAGCTACAATTATGGCCATATTACATGACACTTTTATCAAATTTCAGCACAAATTCAAATTGACGCATGTTGTAAAACTTTCTTGACCAAAATTACAAAAATGATAAAAAACTCAAATGAGTACGGACTTGTTTGTTACTTCCACCCCTTAGATCGAGCAGAGAAAAATTTTTTTTTTTAGTTCTAAGTCTTCTATTAACCAAAAAATAAACCTTAAGTTATATATACCAAGGGCAGTGTACCCATATTTTTAACTGCTTGTCGCATTTTTTTTTCAATTGTTAAGTTTTAATGGCATATAAGTGTCGTAATATTTTGACCATAATTTGTAGAGATGATTATAAAAATCTTATCAAACTGTGTATCAAACGATACAAGTTTTTAGTTTTAGCAAATACGAGCATGAATCTGAAATATAAGTAAGTAAATGATGACCTGAAATAAACATTGCCACTAGTGCAGTGAAACCATTGCAAAGCTAGACCCAGATGTCATTATAACGTAGTTATGGTTTTCATAAAATTATGGTGTTGATCAAAAATATAATTTGATCCAGTAGATAAGGTATGTTTAAATTATGCAAACGTTTATTATCGTTATTTATTTACTTTTTTTACATTCATGCGCTCATGGGTTTGAGCGATATAATATCAATGAGTTCCTTTTTTTTAATTTTTTGATTTATACTTCGAGGAGTTCGCAGTATGCTTTCTCCGCCCCATTAGTATTGAGCTATGTTGATTTACTGAAATAATTCCGATTCTCCAGGGGTGCGAAACATATGAAGTATTATCTATGTACCTCAAATTTTTCTAGTGGTATTCAAAGAACTACTCATTGATATACTCTGTTTCATACCGATGTGGTACAATTTATTTAATTTACATCAAATAATAACACGAATACATCGTAATATCTTAAACCTATAAAAATATTTTATTAGTTAAATATTTTTTTTGACCTGAGATTCCGAAATAGTGATGAAATGTTTCATCACTTTGGCTAAAAAGATACAATTTTTTCTTATTTTTCTAAATTTATTCAGCGTGTAGCCAAGTCATCCACAACTCACATCAAAGTTTAAACCAGTAATATGACTACATAAAAGGGTCAAATATTCTTAGAATTTTTCCAATTTACAGTTAATGTTTATTGGAAACCTTACATATGCGGATAACAGAATCAGTCAAAAAAATAATGAAATTTTTTCTCCATCATCTACACTAATATTTAAAAAATGCATGCAAGTAGATTTTTATAATTTTGCTTAAAAAGTACTTTTTTAAAAGAGTTTTCTATATAAACTTTTCCTCGCAAACACTCCTTACAAAATTAAACCAGTCAAAAGTTATGTGGTCCTGGGTAATGTGAAATTCCCACTTTGTATCTTTTTAATGGGTTTGCATTGCCCGGAGGTATAGCAATAGTACCGTCTGTTGCAAAGTCAGGTGATCTTGAGAAAAAAAACTGCCGTTAATCACAGAAAGAGTGAAGTTAGCTACAATCATTACATCTCTATCGAAAACCATCAATTCCTTTACTGTAACGAATTAATATACAAAAGTTGTTACAAGTAGTGCGTCAGACTTAACTTGCCAAGAAATATCCTATTTATCAGTAACCTTATAGGAAAATTTGTTTTTTTTTTCTGGAGAAAATGAACTCACTTTGTTTTATTGTCATTTTTTATCGGCACACTTTAAAAAAGCAGGTTACTCTTTTATTATTTTAAGTTGTTTTCGTCCATTACATGTAATTCCCCTGCTAGTAGGGTCTTGCTCTATTTAGTATTGATTTAAAAAAGAATCACCTATTATTTAACAAAAAATTAACGCACAAAAATATTTATAAAAAGACTAAATTATTTGTTAACTTTATTTGTCGTTTCTTACGTAAACAAAACTTTAGACAAGCTTAAACTACACAAAAGAATATGAGATTTGTTGTCTGACCAAGTATTTTAGACTTTGGATTCTGACACCTACTGTGAGTTTGATTCCACTTAAAGACCAAATATTTTCTTTACCAAAAGGGAATTATAAGTTTACCAGGACAAAACTGGTTTAATCTTCAGGAAATATAGCTTAAGGCTATTTGTTCGCCCTTGCGTTAATACAGGTTGGCTTTCAAGAAAATAGAATAGCAGAAAAAAAAATGTTATTTTTGGGCGCTTTTGTTGCTTTAACAATTATTTATATTTATTATTTGAATTTAATGTTATATTTTATTATTTACATTTATTTATTTTAATATTTATCTTTGGTGTTTAATTTTACTTTAAAAATTTAGCCAAGCATGAAGGAAATCATTAACATTAAGCCATGTAGATGCAAATTTCCATCTAGCCTATTGGTGTTTACCAATACACAAATTTATAACGGACCCTAAACTTATCTCTGACCAATTTAACGATTCTCTGCAATTGCCACTAAGCTTTTTAATTCCTTTCATATACAGCCTGTAATGAAAGAAAAGATTTTTGCTTGTATAAGTTCCACTGCTCTTAAAACAGGGAAGAGTATTGGGCTTAACTGCTTGCCAACACCAATGCTTAAACTGGCTTCATATTTAATATGTAAGCAACTTAGCACTATTTTAAACAATTCATTGACTAGTGGTGTGTTCTCTGATTTATTTAAAGTTATTCCTATTCATAAAAAAAGTTCTAAACTTGATTGTTCTAATCATGGACCGATCTCACTGTTAATCTTAGCAAAAATTTTTGAAAAAATTGTGAATAAAAAGCTCTATCAATTTTTAGACAGATTTGAATACCTAAATAAACGTCAGTTAGGTTTTAGAAAAAGTCGCTCGACAACCCAGGCTCTTGTTGAAATCACACAAAGTATTAGAGACGCTCTAGACAATAAAAAAGAAAAAGTCTAGAAAAATTTTTCCTATGGTGTTTTTATAGAATTACATAAAGCGTTTGATACTGTAGATCATCACATTCTAATCTCTAAATTAAGATTTTATGGCATGCGATTCAAAACTTATTTTTCTAATCGACTACAGTTTTTCGATATTAACTGTACATATTCTGTTACCACACTTATGCCTATAGATGCTCTCCAAGGCTCTGTACTAGAGCATTTGCTTTTCTTAATATACTTTACTGATCTTCATCTGTCAATATAATACCCTAATACTTATCGCTTTGCAGATGACACAAATCTGTAACTTACAATTAACTCTCTTAACAAACTAAAATATACAAATTATGATATGGTAAGTTTTGCTCAATGGCTTCGTGCCAATAAAATTTATTTAAATATACCAATCTTATCTTATTAAGAACTAAACATACTACTTGTTTACAAAGAATAGCCATATTCAGCCTAAATCGTTAAATTTTAGAATAAGAGGTCAAAATTTTAATCCCACCTTACTCAATTAAATATCTTAGTGTTTTAATTGATAATAACCTTTCTTTTAAATGACATATCACTTACCTCTCATTAAAACTGAGTCAGTCAAGCAGAATATTAGCAAAAATAAGGCATTACGTCAACTTTGAAACCTTACTAAATATCTATATCGTACAATCTTTAGTTCCCATTTGCGATTGGGAATTTATTCTTATAGAGGAAGTACGAGACTCTACTACTTTGCGTAGACGAGAGTCGTTCTGGCATTATAAGCTTAATTTTTAAATTAATAATTATTAAAAATTATATTAACAATAAAAATATTATATATTATAAATATATTATATTTATATTTTTGAATGACATTTGTCAGAATTTTTTGAGAATATTTAGTTCAGGCAAAGGGGAATATTGGAATTTTAGCTTCATTTATATGAACAATAAAATAGGTATTTAAATATTATGTTAAAAAATAATTAAATCCGCAGTTAGCTAGGCTTCAAGATATGAAAATGCATTTCTTGTGCCCAGAAAGACGACATTGACATTCAATTTCTCATGTATGCCTTTCATTTATGTTCTTCTTTTATTTTTTAATTGTATTTGTTCCTAAGTCTCCCTCTTTGCAGAGAGTTTTAAAGTCAAGAGCGTTATAAAGGAGGGTGAGTGTGTTTAATAAATTGCTTCTTTTTCGTTAGAACAATTTTAGTTCATAAAAAATATATACTGAAAAACACTATTTCAGAATTTTTTTTGATTTTTTTTCTGTGGCTTTTTTTGTGCGTGAAGTTTTTTTCACAACACTTTTCATCAAAGTTTCGTTCAGACAAAAAAAAGTTTATAAAAAAAGAAAACGTTTTCATATTGCCTTTAAAATGAATATATATATATAAATATATATATATAAATATATATATATACATATATATATGC
>JAUZNK010017727.1:0-21642 GCA_035046665.1 Euphysa ruthae
TAGATATAGTTCGTAGACCTAATAAATATAGATAATTACAATTTTTTTTTTTTTTTTTTTTTTAACTATGCTTCGGCTTAATCTGATTTTGTGTGTAATGTATAGCTGGACCACAATGGAAATATTGTTGTGACAGACAATTTTTGTGCCTATCCTTGCCACCAATTGTTTTGATCTTAATGTTTTTTTATCTATTTTTTTTTCTGTTGTCTTGTAATTTTCATAGCTAATGAATATTTGTTTGTGGCAGAATAAATACTTGCTTACCTACTTGCATACTTACGAGACGATTTTACAGATCCTTGTAAATGTAACACTTATGAAAGTAATAATATAAGTAGGTAAAATCATTTGCTTTTTTTTTTTGGTCAGGTGGAGTGGCATTATATTAATAGCACTATATCAATAAGCTAAAAAAATTAATGTTCAAATTCTATATCAGATAATTTGAAACTTTGTTTTCGGAACAGCTAAACCTGTTAATAAAGAAGGAAGAGATCTAAAACTGCAATATAGCGGAAAATTTATTAACTTTGTGAAAAATACAAATACATCGGAAGTGCCATTGACAACTATCTTAATTTCGATGAAAATTTCGATTATATATATAATTATATACTGAATTTGTTAAGTAAGATCAGACTAAATTTAACCGAAAATGCGAAAAAGAAGATTTACAAAATGAAAATTCTTCCCTTGCTGACCTACACTGGAACTGTAATGATCTGAACCGGAACTGCAAACCTAGGTCTCAACGAATCACAACGCAGCAAACTCATATCGATCGAGAGGATAGCTAAAAGTCTAATGAAGAAACTCACATTCCATAAATTTATACGACCAAATTATCAAGGAGACATGTGTTCTTATACGAAAATGCACAGACGGGTATGTTTGTTATAACTTCCAGACGTATTTCTTAATCAGAAACAATAACAAGGGAACCAGGAACAATAATTTTATGACAGAACTACCAAAAGCTAAATTGAGTTTGAACAAAAAGAGTTTCCGCTACACACGTCAAAGTTATACAATAAATCAATACAATCAATCAATATAAGAAAAGAAGGTGACATAATCAAATACAAACGTTTGTTAAAAAATCGCTTTGGTTTATTTTATTATATACCTGTTTTTTATACTTTAATATTTAATTTTAATTTATATACAATATATTCAATATATAAAATATATTTTAATTTTATATACTAATTTTACATACTAAAAAAACTTATTTGTTTTTAAACTGACAGGACAAACATTAAAAGCAACAGTTTTGTGTTTTGCTGAAGTTTTATATCCTGCATAAATATTTATTAAATAATTTTAATATAAATACTTAGAATATTAAGGAAACTTCAATTTGTTTTATCAATTATTTTACATTTATTTTTCAATCGGCGTTTTGAGAGGTCTGTTATGTCAAGAGGGGTGCGGTTGCTAGTTTGAAGCATTTTTCGACCATGAGTCACCTATATTAAATAGGTTTTCATCACGGCATGAAAACATATCGGATATCGGATTTTTTTACACTATAAACTACCTACATCGGCATGATTTTCATATCGGATAGCTATGATACGCAACGACAACTACAACAACAACAACAGTAAATCACTGGACACAGGTCGTCAAAGTGGGTGCGGAAGAATTTTGGCTACATACTTTGATACCTGCTCAGACATGTGGGTAGGATTCCCTGTCACTAATAGTATGCCAAGCGGTGTGGAAAACACTGACTCATTGAATAACAATCCCGAATCTGCATTTGAATACGATTTTATTGAGGATGCTTCACAAGATTTCAACATTGATGACAGCGAAAGAGTTATAAACGACCTGCAGCAGTCATATTGTGATTCTTGATATTGTGAAAAGCCATCTTCATCTCCAGGGACCATGGCTTCCACTCCTGCAGTTCCAAAATCAAGTGGAGAAAAATGAAAACAATGTTACAGGAAAAACATAACAAGAAAGTCATCAAAAAAACTCCTGTTGATCAGCAACTTCTTAACTCAGCTCAAGAGCAGTCTTGAGCTGAGTTCAGGAAAGAAATGCTTTCTAGAATGGACCACCAGGATTGAGAATTTAATGGAAACATGAAGGCGGTACAGAAAAATATAGAGGATTTCACTTCGATAATGACAAAAACTTATGAAGGTATGATGATGATGGCTCAACAACACGTGCAACAATCTCAAAGCAACTTCAATCCTCAGGTTTGGGGTAGAAACCCACAACAATATGCTCCACAACAGAACTGGGAAGCCAGTGCTAAAAAAACAAGACGTGAAGGTGAAAACCTATACTATACCGCTGAACAAAGCCCTAGTCCAAGAACACCTAGTCAATAATTGCATAATTTTGAAGATTACGGACAAAATGAAAAGCAATATTATGACTTATGACTTGTAAATGTTTTTTTTTAGAACAATCATAACATACTTCATAAAATTCTAAATTCTATGCCTTCTTTGGCCTCCATTTAATTATCAAATTTTGTATGTTTTAACTGATAGGTTGTTTTAAATTATGATGACCATCATAATCACCATAAGAAATAAGAATACAGGGTTTGAAATAAAATTTTATATCCCACATTTTTTTGATAAAAAACGTCCATAAAAAAAATCATCCGATTTATTCAAAAAAGTTAGTGTATACTTGTCTGATGTTTTTAGCGGCTACATTATTGACAGACGTACTGTATCCTCCTGTCTGTGGCTTAAATCGATTTTCCGCGGCATTAATTATTTCTGCCATATCATGTGATATAGATTCATTTCGCTCCTCACCATAGTTATCCAGTATAAAGCCAGCAATAACACTTTTCATAACATTGATATATACTTCCATTGCTCTATGCAAACATCCAAATCGGCCTTTTAGCCTGCCAAAAGAATTTTCAATAGTCATTCTAGCACTAGACATACACAACCCAAAATATTGTTCTCTCTCGTTGCCCCACCCCCAAATTTTTGGGCATTTTTTCATGATAAAGGGATATGCTGGATCCCCTAGTAAATATATGGGAACAGAGGTCTCTCCGGATACAATAACTTTTTCACAAGGTGGGATTTCCCTAGATCGCAATAATCTATTTATGTTCGAATTTTTTTTAAATACGGGCGTCGTGTATACTTCCCGGCTACTTTACCACAACATCCATTATACATGTAATTGCAAACTGCTCGTACATTTATTGGCCTGTAACCATCTATAGTACCAACACATTGACGGAACCGGTGAAGTTCATAAAATTTTGTTGCTAGATCTTCTACCTCGACCACTGTTTTTTCATCACCCAAGATTTTAACTATGACGTTTGCTACCTTTCTTACAATAATATTTTCGCTTCTACTGAAATGGTTTGGCGGAGACTAGTGACTCTCTTCACCAGATATGGTTGCAAAGTTCTTCGAATTTGATTGTAATGTAGCTGCACTTATTCCAGATATTAATAAAAAGTAATTTAAATTCTCCATCTTATAACAAACACGTTATAAATAAAAAAAAAAGAAACATTACTTATATAGTATACCATATATGATATCTGTTAAAAAATAAAAGATTGTACTGCGAACACATTTGATGTATGTAAACTGTTGCGGATTCCCGTTAAAAAAAGTGATATTTTATTTATATTGGTAAGAAAGAATTTTATCCTAATAGAGGACATGTTATATAATAAAAGAGAAGTTGGAGAGGATACAAACTTTTATAATAAAAATGTGGAAACCTCTTGTTTAGAGAAATTTCTCAATCCTAACAGCAATTTTTTAAAATCTCCTTCCCACGTGGTTGCCTTTTAAAAGCTTAGATTTTTAGGTTTTTACCAGCAACGAAAACATAAGTTCCAACAAGAATAAAATAAGATTTTCACCCGTAAGGAATATAAATTTATTCAAAACAAAGTACATATTTAAGGCGATTCCAGTTTAAAAATAATCTCGAAGAATTTTAATACAAATGTGTAACCGTTCGTTTTAATATTTTTTCTTGTTTATATATGATATTTATCTGTTTGATCATCAACAAACATGTTAAAAAAACTTACCTTCTCTATATTGCCCACCAACTGAATATACAAATTCACCGGTAACTGCCAATCCATGACGACACCTCGGTGTCTGCATCTTAGCTAGCACAAACCATTGGTTTTCACACAATAAATAGCAAGAAATAGATGCAACAACTGAAGTATCTAAAGTAAAGAATAAATATTTTTACTCAGATCTTAGAGGAAATAAACAACAATCTAAATGAATCAAAGGCATTAGTCGTAGTTTCATTGCTGAGACCGTTATTTGTTTCCAAGCAATAGTCATAAAATTTTATAGGTGTTTCAAAAAAAAGATTAAACAGAAATTTTCCTAAGTAACTTTGATATTGCAAAATATTTGGCTCTGAATTTCGTTTGCTTTTATCTAAGACTTAGCAAGTTAAAAACTTAAACTCCATTACTGAAATCAACGTAATTCGGAAAGTAACCATAACATATGGTGTTTGAAGGTAGCAGTAAACTGCTCATTGAAAAAAATTTTAAAACAGAGAAAATAAGCCGATTTTAATTGTTGTGCCATTAAGAACAGACATCTGTAATTTTGCTTTTCAGTTTAAAAATTTTAGCTGCTGCATAGCTAATTTACAAAAGAAGGTAAAAAAAATCAAGGGTTAACTTTTTAACCGAAGTGATAAGTTATCGAAACTCCAGCCACAAGTCAAATACCTGGAAAATTGTTGGAACCACAAGCATTAATAAAAGCGTAAAATTAAAAAAAGGAAGAAAAATATAACACATTAAAACAGACTTACACGGACCTTGAATACCCCCAACAGCAATAATCCCGTTCACAATTCCCATAGATGTTCGTGGGGTAGTACGCTTACTTTTCAGTTGCCATCGACGATCGGGTAACATGTGATAATTCTTTGCTTCTAACAGCAACGAAACACATTCAGGTGTTTGACACACCAACTCTTCTGATTCTACATGGTCCATTAAATAGTAGGGTGAAATAAGTGGAAAACGAACATGAAGAACTAATTCTTTAAAATATTTCTTACGCCCCTTGTCTTCATGACGAACCCAACTCATAATAGCTTCGAATACTTGCTCCTCGTGTTCAACTTTCGTGTCATCGCTAGAAACGATCTCAATCAATCGATCGAAATCTAATTCAAGAAATTCATTTGAATTCGATATGTTAATAAAATTGTCGCGTATATAATGCGTAGCAGTATTTTTCAAAGCTTCACAATCGAATTTTTCTGCCGTCGATTCTATGCTTAAACAATTTGATGGTGTCAGAATTTTTTCTAAGAAACTAATACAACGGTTTTTTAGAGAAGATATTAAAAGGTAATTAGCAGCAGATAAAACTTGATTAATATTGTCTTTTGTTAGGTTTATATTTCCGGTGTAAATGAAGTCTAATAAATTCTCAATATGTTCTGAACCTATCTCTGTCAGAACAATTGGTTTCTGATTTTCATTGTTGTTTTGATTAAGATCGCTGGAAAATATAGCTTTAAAATACGGAGACGCAGCCGCAAGTATAGGCTTGTGACCATAAAATATCGTCCCTTCTACACATAATTGTACGTCACACAAAACACGTGATTTTCTAAAATCGTCCATTATTTTCATCATGTCAGTACAATAAGTTATTACTCCTTCAGTGTTTTCAATCGACACGTCTGAAGGAGTTTGGAAAGCCTGAGGTGATTCGTCCACTTCAACTTTAACAATAGACATATCGGAAGAATTTGGACTGTATTTGTCGGATTGAATAAATGTAGGCTGTTTTCCGTTTATAGATGGAGGTCGTCGTGGTGATGAGCAATTTGATGAAGATGTAGTTGAACGAGGTCTTTTGTAATCAGGCGTAAAACTTCTTGGAGTAATAGCCATTGATGGTGGCGCAAGGCGCTTACGATCATCCATCCTCTTTAATTTTGTGTTTTAAATTTTATCTAAAAAAAAGATAACATTTAAATGACTATTCTTCAAAAAATTTTAGTTTGGTTGTTTGGCTGGTTATCTTTCCGGTTCTTCGCCGACTTATGACAGAAGTTTAACTTAACAGCTTCTACCATCAATCTGCGAAAAATCTGAACAATAATAATAAAAAAAAAATTAAAAAAAACAAAAAAAAAAAACTGGTTAAATTTGAAAATTCGTTGGTTATGTATTGTAAAGAAACGACCATTCAAAATTTTAAATAAATATATCATACAACCACGAAGAGAAAAAAACAATTGACGCAACATATATATTAAAGGGTTTTTTCACCCACGTGTCAGTTATTTTCTTTGAAAGATGAGGAAAAGGCTAATTTTGCACCTCGGTTGTGAATCATGAATAAACATTCCAAGCATTAAATCAGATTTATATTTTATATGGAGACCTCTAACTCACCTTCCACTTGGGTGAGATAATTTTAAAGAACTAGAAGCTACTTAGTTAATGAAAGTTATTTAAAATGATCATTCATACGTTTGTTATAACATCCCGAATTGAATGATAAGAATCCTTCAAAAAAAATGTTCTCGTCTAGATGGCAAGAAAGACGAGTAGTGTTAATATTAGAAAAGCGTTCTACTAAATTTCTCATCTAAGTGAGAACCTTTCGTGATTGTAAAGAGTTATCACCTAGGTGAAAGTTTTTTATTTCATATAAAAGCAAATAGTATCTTTTTAAACTATACTTTCACATAAATTGGGAAATTTGGTTGGGCGTTGAGTGTTCTTAGTTTATATCAAATATCAAAGATAAGTGAGTTAAAGTGCAATAACTTTAGCGAAAAAAACGCTTGAAGTGTTATATCTATATGTCTGAATGTGCGTGTGTATGTGCTTACCGCTGCCTCAATGTGGTTTGTATGTAAAACATATGTAGTGCAAAAACATTTCACGTTATACTACCTGCTTATATCACAGTATCTCACACTAATCAAATCCGGACATTGGGAAATAACAAAATGTAATTTTTAAAAAATTTCTTAAGTGAGAAGTGGATTTCTTTTCAAGCAACTAGTTTCAAACGGTTTTTTTTTATGATTGACGCACTCACAGGCCCGTCGAAATGGGTACTATTGTGGGGGAGTGGAGGAGCTACTTCAGTTGAGTTTAGAGGTTACCCGAAGGCCCACCATGGTTGGGAAACTTCTCGGCTGAAAAACGTAAATTTTGTTGGATTTATTGCCGTCTTCACATAAAAGTGCTACTGACTGAATGAACTAATAAAAATCTGGAAATTTTATTGTCCCTTGTAATGATTTTTAAGATGAATCATCAACAAAAGAAAATTCCAGAGGGAGGCTGGAAAGTCATATGAGAAATAAGAAAAATTCGTAAGACTAAGGTAGTCTAAATCTTAATACGAAAGGAGTCTAACAGAAAGAATTTAGTCTGCCCACATTTGCATGCATGTAGGACTATAAGGTCCATTTTCCTGTTACGCATAGTTGAAAAAGTGGAAAAAAACTAGTTTGTACCTATAACATAAAGTTGTTTTAAATATCAGTCTATACGAATGTCACAAAATATTGCATCTAACATTATTCAGCGATGCAAAATATTGCATCTAAATTATTCAGCGATGCGAAATGGTTAGCGATAGAAGGCAAAGCTAATGCATCTACAAGGTGTTTATGTGTATGCAAGAAAGACAACGCATTAAACCTAGATTGAATCATTGTTGCTCTCAACCAGGATTTTATTCTTCTGGCTGCAGAAATAGGTCTTTATGGTGTGACACTTGTAACTGGATTAATGAGTCACGACTGAATTACGGTCTTGACATTTGGAAATAATAACAGAGTTTATGGCGTTGTTTCTGTCTAAATTTTCAAAACATCACTAAAGTAAATTGCATTTTCTTGAAAAAGTTGTTTAAAGACAAAAAGCTTTCAAATCTGCAGTATTCATGTCATTAGCGTACTTTAAATCAACCCAATTTACTTCATCATACACTTCCTCACCAGCAATAGCTGTAAGCAACGATGTTTCTATAGTTGCAAATGTCTCAAAACAAGGTTGGTTAGATATTTATTTTAATCAATTTCACATATAATCGCGAGCTTCATAGTATATTTGTCGAAATCTTGGACTGATGCATGACTATGACTTCTGGGACTCGATTCGTTTTCATCAAGGTACTGCAAAATTTATTAGCACGGTTCCATTCTTTTCATTGGTAGTGTTCTGGCTCTTCGATAAAATCATACTCTGTAGATTTTCTCAATACAGTTTGATAAAATATGTTGAAGCTATCGTCATTTCTCATGCTCACGATGGCTTTTTTTGTCAAATTGGCATTTCTTTTCCAAGATACTGTAGGTAATTTTTCTGATTACAACGAATTGGCCAAATTGTCAATTAAAGCATGCGACCATGACCAAGCTGAACTCCAAAAAATAATTAAATTTTCGTCCAATCATATTGCTTTCCCCAACATATGTTTGCCCTCAACATTTGTTAAGCGATAACCGCAAGTTTATTAATATATCTTTATTAGACTTAACGACTGTATCACTCTTAATATTAGCAATTTCATAAAACCCAATAAAATTTTTGTGTGCTTTTAACTGCTTCTCTGCCCATCTAACACAGAATGAAAGCTGTTGTTTGTTAGATGTATCCGTATACTCGTTACATATTATAGCAAAGAAACGACTTCTTGTAATATCTTGACGTATTTGACGAAGAAAATGCTGGCTCATAATTGTCAATATTTCGACATTATCTTGTTGTAAACATCTTTTCTCTGATGTTTCTGTCCAATTTTCAATTCGTTCGACAAGTTCCAGATAATCTTTACATCTAGTTAGCTGAAGTTTTCTTTAATAGAACCATTCCCTTGAAATGCTAGACCCTGTCGAGCAAGACATTTAACTATTTTAGCTCTTCCAATCTTCGCTCCACAACAGCTTCGTTAATCATTTCTTGCTACGTCACCACATTTAGGTGATGCAACTTTTCAATATTTTTATTTTTATTGTGCAGTTAATTGATCTGTGGCTTTTTTCAAACTATTAAATCCGTTTTTAACAAAATCATCTTCTCATTTTTTGCACCTATTAAGTTACCAATGTTATCTTGCTTCAGAAAAAAAAATTTATCAGTGCTCTCATCATAATGCAACCAGTTGACAGGAACGTGACTTCTTCCCAAATATTTTAGTAGGAAATGAATAGTTTCTGTCTGGTTTAAACTTTTCCGTTGGTATAACAGATTTTTAAACTGATTACTAAATGGGCTATTATCCTAGGGGGATTGTCCAAGGGGAATTGTTGAGGAAAAGGGAGGGGGAGTTCTGGTAGGGAATTATGATGGGGAACTGCTCTAGATCCTATATTATCCCATTGCACATAGTGGAAATTATAAAAAAAGCTGTTTCCACGAAATGAAAACGAAATGAAGTTGTGGATTTCGGCATTGCCAAATATGTTGGGGAACCTCCAACTTAGGACATTGAAGTTTGTGAGCTTTATTGGCCCAGTGGTTACACAAACGTTAGAGTACCAGGCATTAATCATAGGCCAAACGTTCCACCTTCTAAACATTAAACTCCGACTTCATTTGGGTGTTAGATAACCACAGGAATTGCACGAGAAGTCAAACGACGATCCGTCGACGGTGAGAGAAGACGACAAAAGTCAGAGTTAAAAACGTTAAAAACTGAAAAAGATAGAATGAAGTCGATAAACAATTGCAGCAGTTTATCAGAAATTTCTCTTCGTTCCGCAAAAGAGGTCTGTATATAATTAAGTTGGATGAACGAATTTTCACCAGATGTACTGTTCTTTATTTATATAAAGGAGGAAATGAAGGTCTCTGCATTAATAAAAGTTCCCGTGAGAGACATTACATTCTTTTACGGCTCAGCTGCAGTGTTATTCCGAAGTTAAAGCAATAATAGAAAAACTTGAGGATTTTGAAGTTCCGTCAGCTAGTTTTATCGAAAAAATATTGACAAATATCGCAGATTTCGCAAAAAACCGACGTGTTTGATATTCAAGCTAAATATCTCCATTATATATCGAAGCAGTTATCCCGTTACCGCTACAATCAATACATGAGCTATCAATTAACTTTTATGGCTACTATAAACTTATCGATTACAAGAAATGCTGAAAAAAATTATACGTGGTTTTCGTGAAGTGTAAGCCTTGCTAGAGTTCAAAGTCGAGAAATGTGAATTCAGCCGCCTTGTAAAAAGCTGCTCAAAATCCAACAGTATTAAGAAAACCGATTCAGTGAACAGCAGTAAAGCCGCAAAGAAAACCAAGCGAAGTGGTGTTAAGAAAACACGTCTTTCTTCATCAGTGAACTGAAAATACTTCTTTTTTCTCTTTTTGTGTTATCTTTTCTTTGGCTAGACCTTGGTTTTTAGAAGTCTATTATTCCCCATATCTAAAAGAAGTCTAAAATAAGCCCAGAAATTATAAAAACGTGCGTTGTTTAATGTTTTTTTTGAAAATAGTTCCGACCCCCCTCTGTATTTTATTAGAAAATATTCAAATATTCTGCATAGAGCAACCTTCATTTGAGTTACAACAGCAAACAGTGCATAGGTCGCCAAGAATCGAAATTTTGTATACACATGAACAAGTCAGGTTTTCCTATACATTCAATAACAGTTTAAGAATCACTTGATTGGCTTGTAGATATTATTGGAATTTCTTCTGCCAGAGCGTGAAGTTTTTTTGCAAAAGCAAAAAAACAAGCGAGTTTTGCAGCTGGAACTCATATGGCAACAGCGTGAAAAATTCTCTATAGTAAAGATGATTTTTATGCTGACTCAGAATAATTAAATCGAAAAAAACATTGTCTCGCCTCCCCATTTCTTTATTAATATTTGAACAGTAGAGAATAATTCAATCGAGACAATAACATATGGTATCTTTGTTGTTAGTTACCAAATCATTGATTTTAAATTGAAATATATCTTTAATTAAAAACAATATTATTATTTCACACATATTTTTTTTTTTGTATAAACTATCCTTCTAAATGATCAAAACAAAAATCAAAAGCAACTTCAATACTGTCGAAAGAAAGTTTATTTCTATTTAGCTACAGTTTTAATGATTATTAATAACTTACAGCGTAAGTAAATTTGTTTTTGTTAAATTCTTTTGCAATTCTTCATCAGTTACCATATACCATTTTTAACTTTGGCCTGCCAACAAGCTTGTCATGCTTTCGCAAACCTTTATATGTTGAATCTTGGGTACAGATATTGAACAGTTATGAAAATTCTTTTTCTATTTCAAGAAATCCAATAACCCCCATCCCCTCACCCCACCCTCCTGCTTCGACGGGCCCGACTCTAATGTTTATTGATATCCTATTCCGATAAATCGAAACATTCATTGCGATTATTTTTTAGAAACACTCGTAAATTTCCATTGAAACTAGTTGCCGTTAAATTTTTTCAGTATTTTAGGCTGAAATTTTCTTAATACTTTTTAATTTAACAGGGTTTTGAGGTGGTAGTTGTTGAACTAAAAATATAAAGGAAATTGTAACTGAGAAAAAAATCCGTTAACAATATTAAGAGACGAACAAAAGACCCCAAAATTTTTTAGGTTTTTGAATTTTTTAATAAAAATTTTCACTTAGACGAAAAAGTAAAATAAAGAGCATTATAATCCACAAACCAATTCTAAAAAAATCTTTCTCAGTTTAAAGCTCAATTTAAAAAAACCTCGAATAAAGCAAACAATGAACGAATCAATTTCCTGCTTGATTGAGACGACCAATGGCATAAATCTACTGAATCAATATACAAAGGTTTGCGACGGCATGACAAACTTATTGGCAAGCCAATGTTAAGAATGGTATATGGTAATTGATCATAGAAAAAAACTGCATCAGAATTCAACAAATTTTCTTAAGCTACCAGTGATGTAAATACGATAGAGTGGAATAAAAAAATATCGTTTGAATATATTTCAATTTAAAATAACGCAATGTTTTAATTAAACTTTCTGTTCATGAAACGGTTATGTTAAAAGACACAAACGTAAACAGAACAATAGATGTTTCAGAACATTCGAATGGAATGTTAATGATTCTTTGTAAAGTTTAAAATTCTCTGTCGACAGCTTATTGAAATTAATTTTGATTTAGTTTTGATTTGGCAACAATTATCTCGATTGAATTATTCTTTAATGTTCAAATATTATTAATAAAGAAATGGGGAGGCGAGACAATATTGTCTCGAATGAATTTTACTTTGCTGTTCAAATATTATTAAAAAAGAAATTGGGAGGCGAGACAAAATATGAAAAATAAGCTGAAAAATTGTGTCATTTTTTAATCTACAAAATGCTAATTTTTCTAGTAATAAACAGCACAGAAAATTAATAGAAGTTCAAAAAACATGTTCTTAAAAATTAATTTCCAACAATTTATTTTGCCATTTTTCTCTATCACATTTTTTAATATTCTCTATTTCGAATTTTATAGAACTGTTTATTTATAAATAAACATGCCCATTTTAAAGAGAAAAATGGTTGAGGTGTCTAAAAACACAATTGTATCTACACTGATAGTGGAAACATTTAAATCACAATATCAACTATCGGAATTAGGCTGAGCTAGAATAAAGCTGAATCTGTTTAGTGTAACCGAAGGGTTAGCTATCGTGAAACTTTTTGAAAAAAATCGCAAAAAAAAAAACAAATTCAATTATTTACAACTAAATAACAGTTTCACAGTTTCATTATTATTATTTTGTAATACTTGCTTCCTGATACCCACAACGCTTGGGGATTATGGGATTTCTTAATTTATCTGCTCTAACTTTTAAATAACATTAAAACCCCCATAACTGTGACAAAATAATATATTCAACGACCTTAATCATATCAAATATTAAAACGTAAGTATCTTCATTGCTATCAAACATCTCACAAGCCTTCCCCTGGTTAAGACTTTCTGAAAAGTTTTCGGAACAATTTATCCATTAAATTTAAAATGGCTGCTAAAATCGTAAAATCCTTCTTTAGAGTGCATATTTAGATTCTTTCCGTTCAAAAAATTGCCAATATCTCAACAAACCAAACTCTAGTTCCAGCAGTCGTTTTTACCTCAACTTTTACTTGGTACTGAAGAACAATTGCATAAAATATGTTCTGAGTCTATCTCCTTTATTGCAATAATAATAGTGTAATATTACTATACGAGATATAATCATAGTCTATAGTCAGAAGAAAACCCTTGTCTGAAATCTCCAAAAAATCTAATGTTGTCTTGAACATTGCATCAGAAATCACGGAGTTTTTTTAAAAAATCAAGTCACGTAATCAATGTAAATGCAAAGCAAACTTCCATAAAAGTGAGGGATTCAGTCAGACAGGTGTTTTAGGGGAGAAAATTTGGATTTCACATTTGAACTTTTAGATTCCCATGAGTTTGATGAAGTTTTAAATGAAGACATAACGTCAAGTTTAAAACAGGTGGTTGATATATTTGAATACTAATATAACATTTTAACACAATAAGAACAAAATCGAGTCTGAAATAAACTATATTGTATAACTTTTTGTCTTTTTAATTAACTATTTATAATTAAGTTAATTTTTACATAAACAGCATCTATATACTGTTTCTTAATTTATTTTAGGCCACTGTTACTGGGGAATTTATTTGTACAAAGTGCAACAAGGTGCACAAAACGAATGGTGGATTCGGCATGAAAAGAAGAATGGCATAACGGAATCTGATTATTTGGAAGATATTGATGCAAATTCAATCAAAGAGCTAGCATAAGATATACTTGAATAGCTATCCAAAAATATATGTTACCCGAGTGACGTAAGCAACATCTTTTCAAACTAAAATTTTAAATTGTGGATCATTGGCAAATAAAACAGACACTATATACAAACAGCTAATGGAAAATAGCGATTGAAAAGAAAAAATCATTCGTCGTTTAATAGGATAAAGGTGGTAAATGTCGACAGGTTTCATTAGTATGCGAAAGCCTGCTTGCACACTACTCGCAACTAAGCTCTATGATGAAGAAGTAAGCGTTTTTTAAACGATTACTACTTATGGTTTCTATACAACCAAAACAGATATCTAAAAAAGAAATTGATGTATCGTAGCTACATTGTCAGAAAACTGTGAAAAAGCAAAAAATAGTAAAAAATAAAACACTGTTGAAAGTCAAACAGTCATCAGTATTCTTTAAAATGCTATAATTCGTTCAGTGGATTCACAAAAACTAGCTGATCGTCAGAACAGAGGTGGTTTGTCTAAAGTTACCACAGAAAGTATGCAGTTATTTATGCAAGTTGAAAAAAGATAAACACTGAGATGGGCAGTACTTTATTAAAATCTATAACGTAAAAATTAATCTATGATCATTGAAAGACAGTGACACTAAGAGTTTCTTAAATGCAATTGTCATGGATTCTAAAAAATTATTTAGAATCAATGTTAAGTCTTTATCTCCGTATCTGAGTGTTTTTTTTCACTTGCAACAGATATCACTTTCATAAAAACGTTCTTACAGAAAAAATAAGTCAAAACAAAAGTTTTGCGAAAAGACATTTTCAAGGGACTAAAAAGCCTGTAGTAACTGAATAAATGAAACAAAATGTTTATTTTAAGACTTTTTAGTTGTTATATGTATTGACAGATTGATTTAACCAAGATAAAGTTTGTTTTTATTATTATATTGTTATTGTATGCATATTAAAATAATTATTTTTTTGAAAATACCGACAATAAAAAAAATATATATATTGTAATTTTATTGATTGATAGTTTTTGTTTGTGAATTTGAAATTCAAAAAAGGTTAAAAAGCATGACCAGATTTCTTCTATTGACTATATGATACAAGATATAAGATATAATATAACTATATAATAAAACAAAGTGTCTGTATGTATGTTCAACTACTCCTCTTTACTGGGGAGGGCTACAAGCCTGAAATTTTCTGGGGAAGGCCGGAAAAACCCAGGGAGTTTCGCAGAAAATGACACTTGTACCGGATAGCTCAGTTGGTATGACATCTGACTCCCGACCGTAAGGTTCCGGGTTCAAATCAGGGTATTATCCACTCAGCATATGAGTAGCATTTGATTCAATCATATTTAAGTATTATTTTGAAATAGATTGATTGCTGACAACTTTAATCGAATTGAGAAGACCAAATGCCTCCATATAATAGTCAACAGAATAAATATTTATTTATTTTATTGACTACGATATAACAAATTAAAGTCCGAATAAACGGTTATTGCAAAAAAAAAATTTTTTCAGAAATAAATGCAACATATTTTATATTTTATTCTATATTTTATACTTTAAATTTTATAAAGTTAATACTGCTACCCTAAGAAAAATCCGACTTGTCTCCCGCTCCCCAGCCCCTGGTAATAAGGCCCATTTATTTCTTTTTCCCACAACTCCTGATAAAACGCCAGCATTAATGGATAATCTTAGCTTCTTTCATAAATTTAATAAGAATATAATAGTCAAACATAATAAGTTGAACCTTAACAGCAGAATTTTGCCTAACTTTATTTTTTCTTCAAGTTTTATTACATTATCAACATAAAACAAACATATACTTACAAAATATTTGAAAGTTTGTGCTTTTGTTTTGATGGTCTCCCCTGTAACAATGATATTAATCTTTGAGAAGGATCATGCTCTTAAAAACAAATTAAAATTTAAACCGATACCCCATATCAAATATCAAGCATGAGGAAAGTCAATAGGTGTTCATGAGATATTATGAAAACAAACACGTCTCCAATTACACCTTTGTGAAATTTGATTTTACAAAAAGCCTTCAAAAAAATTTTGATTGAACAAAGAAAGAATTTTAGAAAATAATCGGCAGAAATGATTTCGCCAAATTATAGCGTAATTAGCAGCAGCAGTAGTGACAGCAATGGTAAATGAAACACCAGAAGTAGTTAAAAAAAAAAGGAAAAAAAAAAAAAAAAACGAAGACAAAAAATTAGAATATTAATCAAATTTAGTTATTTATAAGCAATTTTTTTTTTTATTTGTAATTGCAATAAAAGGCTTGCAAGGCTCTTTAATGGATCAGATTACAGGAGTATTGGTGGTTTGATGGGTCAGATTAATAGGAATATTGGTTGTTTGATGGACCAGATTAATAGGAGTATTGGTGGTTTGATGGATCAAATTATTAGGAGTAATGGTGGTCTGATGGGTCAGATTAATAGGAGTATTGGTGGTTTGATGGGTCAGATTAATAGGAATATTGGCGGTTTGATGGATCAGATTAGTAGGAATATTGGTGATTTGATGGATCAGATTAATAGGAATATTTGTGGTTTGATGGATCAGATTAATAGGAGTATTGGTGGCTTAATGGGTCAAATTAATAGGAATATTGGTGGTTTGATGGATCAGATTAATAGGAGTATTGGTGGTTTGATGGAACAAATTAATAGTAGTATTGGTGGTTTGATGGGTCAGATTAATAGGAATATTGGTTTGATGGATCAGATTAGTAGAAGTATTTGTGGTTTGATGGATCAGATTAATAGGAGTATTGGTGGTTTGATGGGTCAGATTAATAGGAATATTGGTTTGATGGATCAGATTAGTAGGAGTATTTGTGGTTTAATGGATTAGATTAATAGGAGTATTGGTGGTTTGATGGGTCAAATTAATGGGAGTATTGGTGGCTTGATTGATCAAATTAATAGGAGTATTGGTGGTTTGATGGATCAGATTAGTAGGAGTATTTGTGGCTTGATGGATCAGATTAATAGGAGTATTGGAAGTTTGATGGGTCAAATTAATGGGAATATTGGTGGTTTATGGAACAGATTAATAGGAATATTGGTGATTTGATGCATCAGATTAATAGGAATATTGGTGGTTTGATGGATCAGACTAATAGGAGTATTGATAGTTTCATGGATCGGATTAATAGGAGTACTGGTGGTTTCATATCAAGAGTTATAATGAGAAGCATATTTGCTTTAGAACTTTTTATTTTTTAACAAATTACTAATATATTCATGACTGGCTTACTTCTGTCACCCAAAATTGTTATTGAAGTTTAATAGGGTTTTTTAATATAGAAGCTATTTTGTTAAACTTCTTAATAATAACAACGTTTTCATAAATTTCTAGCTTGAAGTTGTTAGATATGCATTTATCAAAAGCAGAGAGATTATTGTCATCAGCAAAATATCAGATTTTCGAATCATCAATAAAAAAAACTAGTTCATTTATAAATGTATTAGAAACGATGGACCAAGAATTTCAAAACATAGTTTGAACTTTTTTTTATCTGTGTGTAGAAATGCTTCATAATTTTTGTTAAGTAAATACAGTCGTATCTATGGCTATCAGACTTAAATTTCAGCGATTAAATATCATTCAGCAAGAAAGAACATGAAATTACTGTGGATATATTATTAAACTCGTGCTCTCATAGGCATTTTTGCATGCTGTCATTTAACTATGACATGAAGAATTTATTGTGCACTAAAACTCAGCTAAGAAAAAAAGCAATTATGAAATTGATGACAGTTAATAGTAATAATAATAGAAATAACTTTGTTGCTAATAGTAAAATTAATAGTAACATTAACAAAGATAATAACAAAAACAATCACGGTCGCAATATTAATAACAACCACAGTAAAAATGTTGATAATAAATTGAATTTCAACTGAAAGTAAACAAAGCGCTTAATTTGTGTTGAAAATATCCTGCTTAAATGCTAACTCATTTTTCTATTCAATCGATATAGTAGCTAAATATCAAACGTGATTGGGACTACCTTTAAGGTATTTAATTTCGTGGGTAGAAAATTTCGCATTTTTCCTGCAAAAGCGCAAATTTAAGTTCTGTGAAACTTGTAAAAAATCGTGATACGCGAAATTAACTACCCGCGAAATTTTTTTTTTATTCGCAGCGTCTAGGATGAAATTGTTAGGGCAGGGTATGGGAAAAAAATTTTTTTGTTTAGTCGCTATCAGCAATAATTACAACTTCATTGGCTTTTTCTTCAAAAACAGTTTTTTTGCATATCCAAGTCGTTATGTCACGACAGTTAACGATTTTCCTCTTTCCTGTCTTCTTACTTTTGCTTTCCGTTCCATCCTTTCCCTTAGATTATCAAGTATCGCATTTCTTTCAGAGAAGACCAAGAAAGATCCCATTATTTCTTCTTCTTTTGGTTCGACATAAAGCTTTCGAAACAATCCGAGATGTCAACAAATTAAATCCCGAACTAATGTAGGATAGTTTTTCTTTGAAATATGTAACATACATTCTCAGAAATTCTTTAGTTTTGAATCTCCCACCTGCAAGAACATCTAGTTACGGCACTAACTCACTTATTTTTAAAGCTTGTTTTCTTTGGAATAGTCTCCCCCTACGCTACAAAAGTTGTAAATCTTTGTCTTATTTTAAATCAGCTATTAAGACAAGAATCTGCAAATCATGTACATGTCCAATATGCCGTTAATTAGTTCTTTGAGTGTTTTTGTTTTATTGTTAATTATTTTATAATTAAAATAGGAAAAAAATTTGTTGGTCTATATTAGTGTTTATAAATATATAATTATATTCATATACAACTATGGAAGCGTTACCAACGTTAAATAAATAAATGAATGAATGAATGAATTGTCCAGGACAAGATTGTCACATCCGATATTTTCGCAGTCACTAAACAAGGGATTTAAAATCCACCTGGATCCAAAGGAAACCTTCTGTAATGTTTAGCAGTTAATTTTACGCATACTTATCCTCAACAATCTAAAAGAATCTTGGAACGATGAGAAACGTTCATAGGCAAATGCCCAGCAGTGGTCTTTGAAACGATGGTACTAGTCTCAATGGCAAAAACATCAAATTTATTTCCTTCCTCGTAAAAGCAAACCAGTTTTTCTTCTTCCTTCGGATGCCATATATGTCGATGATAATGAAACTCTTGCACAGCACATGTAAAACTCACTTTTTTGCTATAATTAGCAGCCATAATCGACTTTCTTGATTATTTGTAATTTTTACACGTGTGGAAGAAATCAGTCAAGAAGTCAAGAAAATCACAACTTCGAGCGTACTTAATTTATGAATGACCCATAAAAATCATATTGAGGCTGGTTTTTTCTGTACATTCTGTAAAAAGTCGTTGAATTAAAATATTACCAGGTTGAAATTACCGTGATTATTATTGCATTAGTTTTTTGTGCGTGGGTTTGTAAATAATCTCTATGGTGGCTGAATGTCTAGTCTCGTGAATTAAAATCAGAAACTTAATCTGCAGTAAAGAATATTTCAACTGATACATAAGAATCATTTAGGAATTTCATGAGGCTGGAATCAGAAAAACTTTTCAAACAAATTTAAGTAATTCTTATAAAAATAAAAGTCTATACCTATTTAAATATAAGAAATTTATTTATTTTTTATTAAATTTTATTTCTTGCAGAAAACAACTTCTTTTTTATTAATAAAATTCTTAAATCTCTTGTTGAAATAACTTATTAAAGAGTTTCATCCACGTCGTTTTATCTCCTTTGAAGGCTTCCAACATGCCGTGTTTTTATGCAAAAAGATGCTTTTCAAAATTTAACGGACCAGAAAAATTACCGATATTTCATTGGTAGATCATAATTTATGGAAAACAAATATCCAATCAAAATGCAGAATCGAAAGCAGAACACTTATAAAGTCACGTGCTAAAAATAAGCCAATAGCGCAACATTAATAACAGAACTGACATATTTAGAAATTTGCAAGTTGAAATAGCCTCCTTAACTTCCTCTAAAATCCAAGTCGCTGACTATTAAATGACGAGGCACATTATTTCTTTATAGCCAGGAGAACGAGAGTCTGGTTTTGGTGAAGTAGTGTCGTGGAACAGTTTGAAAGTGCTCAGGCTTGCAAAGGAAAAGCATATCGAAAATACACTGAGCAAGAGCGATATAAAATCGGAAAGTATGCAGCAGAGGATGGGAGTTAGGCTGCTGCAGTACGTCATTTCAAATTAATAAAATGAATGAAGGTGCTCTCAGAGATTTCAATAAGAAGTACACATACGAGCTAAAAAATGCAAGAATTCAAAAAGGATCTCCAAAAAAGCTTTGGAATAAAAGCTTTGATAACTCAAGGGCTAGATAAAAAAGTTCAAATATTACTGAGGGTGGTTACAAGCCGAGGAGCTATCATCAACACAACCATTGCTATCGCTACTTCATCTGAATTTATCAAAACTAACAAGGATGAAGACATGTCGCAATTCTGATTATGTCGACCGTGTGTGCAGAGTCTTTTCAGGCAAATGCATTTTGCTCGCAAGTTTGGTACAACCGGAAAAATAGAAATTCCTGATGGGGTAAAGTCGGAAGCAGAGTTAACATTAATACATGACATTGTTTCAAAGGTTAAAAAGTACGAAATCCCATCTTCATTGATATCGAATTTAGACCAGACGCCTCTCAAACACGTTACTTGTGGCAAAACAACCAAAACAAGCGAAACCGGGTTCAACGACTGTGCCGATATCAGACAAGCGCATGATAACTGCAACGTTTACCATTTTATTGGATGGCCAGTTTCTACCAATGCAGCTCATTTACTCCGGGAAAACGGAAAGAAGTATCCCAAAAGGTATATTTCCGAACGGTTTTTGGTTGAGTGCGAACCCGAAACACTACAACAACGAAAAAGAATCCATCAAATTGTTGGAAGATATCAAAATCACTTATATCAACAATGAACGGAAAAGGCTTATGCTGTATGTAAAACGGCCCGCTTATTTAATATTTGATGTTTTTAAGGGACAAGCAACCACAGGCGTGATGCAATTACTTAAAAAACATAATATTTCTTACCAAGGCTCTGGAAAAATCTTTATCAGCCACTTGACCTAACTGTGAATGGTTACGCTAAGAGTCTTATGAGGAAAATATTTACTGAACGGTTTGCCAATAAAATAGCCAGTGCTTTGGATGAAGTTAAATAGTCTGAAGAAATCAAATCTAAGCACTTAAAATCTCAACGTTCAAACAATTACAGTGGATTTTGAAAAGAGTGCATAAAATGCCTTCAGAAACGTGTATTTCCATAAAAAGGCTCTGCTTTCATTTGACCCAGTCTATTTTTAAAAAGGCGTGTGAACTTCTATCAACAATATATTGTTGATGGAAGTCCAAGATTTAGACAAGAAGTTCATATGTTTGTTGGAATGATTTATGCCCTGGCATTCTTACCCCTAGGATATCTCAACCTCGCAGCACAAGTGTTGATAGACAATATTCCCAACCCTTTGGTGCAGCCTTTATGAGATTATTTTCAAACTACTTCCATCTTTCGAAATGTAATTGCTAACAGGGAAAATGCTCTACCCAAGTATGGAATGTATTTCAAGTAACAATACAAGGGGGTAGTCGTACTAACAATATCAGGTATAATTCATTCAACTTACTTGTTGGCCAACATCATCCAACATTTTATAAGGTCATCAAGAGAATCTAAAAGGGTTGCACAAATGTAAAAATAGACCTGATTAAGAGACAGAATGGATGACCCTTGGCACCAGTTATTCGACACAAGACTCGCAAATATAAGATAGGAATGAAAATCATTTTTTTTTTCACTCTAAGTATAC
>JAUZNK010017738.1:0-21638 GCA_035046665.1 Euphysa ruthae
GCTCGCTCGCTCGCTCGCTCGCTCGCTTGCTTGCTTGCTTGCTTGCTTGCTTGCTTGCTTGCTTGCTTGCTTGCTTGTTTGCTTGTTTGCTAAATAGGTTGCTTGCTGCCTCGCATACTTGCTGGCTTGCTTGATTCCTTGATTGCTGGCTTGCTTGCTGGCTTGCTTGCCAAATTTCTTGCTTGTTGGCTTGCTTGCTGGATTGCTTGATGGTTTGCTTATTGGCTTGCTTACAGACTTGCTTGCTAGCTTGCTTACCACATTTGTTAAAAATATATTTTTTGAACATGCATACGTTGGCCAGATGGTTACCACTACCGCATCGATAGCATTTACCGTTATTCACATTACTGTTTTCTAATTTGTGTGTAGCTTCGCTGTATTCCGTATGAAATGATGAGCTGACCGTTTCACTCTACTTTTTCGCTCGTCCATATTTAGTGGATATTTCGAATGCTTGCTGAAAAGTCAAATCTCTTACAGCTAATAATCTCCTCCTGACGACGTGGTTTTTTTGTACCACGTACGGACGGACTGGTCTCTTAAAGTTTCTTCGAGAACTAATGTGAAACTCCGAAAGTTTTTTAAATTTGCAACGTAATAATTAAGTGATTCATCAGTGTTTTGATTTTGACTGTACAGCTTGTATCGTTCAGAAACTACTATAGGAGTTAAATTTAAACCCTTTTCATTTGAACAAGCTCTATGTTTCATTTCGACGAAGGTTTCTCAAGTATCACTACCAACGACTGTTAACAAAACGATAATTTTTCTTTTTAACTTCCTCAACACCACTGACAATAAAATATTGTTCCAGTCGTTCTGTCTATTCTGCCCAGTTTTCAGTTTTATGATCAAAGTGTTCAATTTTAACCATGTTTCATCCTCATCGCCAATATTATCACATTTTGATATTTGTAATTACAAGGTTTTTATAAGAATGAATTTTTATGGTCAACTTGATGTTCTATTTAACACATAACAAGTTTGTTGTATTTATTTCAAGTATTTGTATCTCTGTGATCATCATCTACAATCGAGTCTTTGCCAACGATAGCTTTGCAAGACACTTGAAAAGTTGCGCATACCTAATATTTTCTTTCCATCGAATCTCTGTGCAAACATATTTTGTTCTTTTCATAAACCTCATGGGTTTTGCTGGAAACACCCCATAAAACATTTTAGAAATTAACCTCTTTGAAAACAGCAACTTATTAATAATTTAAATCATAATAATATTTCAGACTGCAAACAATGCATTATTCGACATTTTCTAAACAGTTTGAAAGTAAATCGATTCTGAACTACAGTGGCATATTTTTCTTTTCTTTTTTCTCATTTTTGCTTTACTAATCTATATATTTGTCTCGTTAAGGAGGTGGTATAGGCTAAAAAATGGCAAAAAAAATATAACATCTTTTTTCTCGAAACAGCTTCCTTAGTATGTGTATTTAACACTTCAAAGGAGATTTTAGGTCAAATAATGTCAATTCTAGACCAATATCAAGCCCAAACTGAAATTTAAATCACCTAGCAACCTCTAGCAACAAGAAATCAAAGCTGGCATCCTTAGAACTCTGCCAAAGATTTCGCCCCGTTGCCATAGCTATAAAGTGTGGGTAAAATAAATGGCACATCAGAATATTATTTTTAGTTTATAGATCATAACTATTTAATGAATCACAATAAATGGAGTCAGCTTTGGTAGCTTACATTTTCAATAGGTCAATAACCAAAAAACATATAGTCTCTAGGGGATGAGGATAAAAGTTCATTTAATGACGTGGCTAAGGCTATCCCCTGTGCTGAATACAATGTAACACCGTTTAAATTAGAGTGCATAGGACATGTGCAAAAGCATCTCGGAACCTCGTCAAGGCGCATAAGGCAACACCATTATTTAGAAGAAGAAAACTAACCGATAAATGTATAAAAGCTTTGCAGAATTATTATGGCCTGGCAATCCACAGGAATGATAATAATTTATGCCGAATGAAGAAGATAGTTTAAGCCATCCATTATTACTTCACAGAAATTTCAAACACTTACGAGGGACACAAACTCTGTTCCAAGGAAACTGACAGTTGGTATAAATGCTGGGTGAAATATAAGGGTTACAAACCATCAAACACCATTCCAGTCAGGATTAAGGCCCTTTTATTTACCATATCTAAAGAGATTCAAGAAGATAAATTATTAAGTAGATGCCTTCATTAAAAAACACAAAATTCAAAGGAAGCGTTGAATGGGGTAATATGGTTCAAAGTTCCAAAGTCCACTTTTTTCGGCAGAAAGTTATGATATTTTCATAACTTGTTGTATTTGAAGGGCGGTATTTTTGAAAGTTGATTTAAGTTGATATCATTAGACGGTAATGTTTTTGAACATGGTTATTCTTGAACAAGAAGTTTTAGAATATTCAATGCTTGAAATTTGTGAATATCTTGAAGCGTTAGTGATTTAAAAGGAAATATTTTTCAAGATCGACTTTTTTTTTAAAGATTGATACTTATAAATGTCGATACCTCTAAAATTTTTTATATTTTTTAAATGTTTTTATCTATGGAGATACATATTAATGGTTGAATTATTTCAAGCTTTTGTATTTTTGAAGGTTAATAATATGTAGGGTGATAGATGTATTATAGATACATATAAGATAATGATAAATTAAAGATAATCTAACCAACCTAATTTGTAATTTTTTTCCAACTTGAAATTTTAAGGAGTTTGTATCTCTTACATATTTATTAAAATCACAACATTCCCTGCAATATTTCAATCTTTGTCTGACAATAAATACCATAATTCTTGTTCGATAATTCCATTCTTAGCTTGATAGTTTACCAAGATTGTACAGTAAACAATTCACAAAAACAAATGCATAAGTTACGAATTTCTTTACTCAAAATTCCCGATAGTTAAATGATTGAAAATTTTAAAGAATTATAAAAAATGAAAAGCTTTTCACTTTATTAGAAAGACACTAAAACAAATAAATTTGAAAAAACTTGTATACTTCGAATTAAAAACATACACATCTAAAAAATACGTAAGTGAAACTGTATACAATTTCTCCTCATATACCTTATCAAATGAAGAAAACATTGCACTATCGCATGACTTCCTAGATCAACACATTTCATCAACTGCTGATAGAAATAAAATCAATGTATTATCCGCCATCTCTCAGATGTTTCCAATGACGAAAAATTTCTCTTGAAAACAAAAAACCGCAGTGCTGGTGACCAATATGACCAAACCCTGTTCAAATAAAGAAAAATATTCTACATGGTTTTACCCTGAAACAACAAGAAATTAATTTCAAAGAATGATAAACTTCGCAGAAGCACAATTCGTGAAAAATTACAGATTAAAAAACAAAGACCGACAAACTTTTATCTGCCGAACAATTTTATAAACTTTTTATAAACCGAGACTCATCACCGAAGCTAAATATCAATGAGACATTCAAATTCAGAAAAATAAAATATCAACTAGGCGCCAAAAGTTTCCCTCTAAGACCAATCATTTTCAAATTTTAAGACACTTAAGAAACGCCACCCCTTGCAAAGTTATTAAAATCACTCGGCGATCCATTAACATATTAAAAGATACAAGCATAATTTTTCTCTTGTTACAGCAATCGACGTAACTAATTCTATGAAAACAAAACTTCAATCACAAAGGACGAAATGAAGAAAATTTTCTTGTTCTGCTCAAAAACTGTCTACTTCATGTCCAATAAATAAATATTTGAAAAAAAATTGACGGCGTAGCAATGGGGTCTCCGTTTTGTTCAATATATTCCTATATATTTATGGATGACACGCTCTTTTTCTAGCTTTCAAAGAGCATGTTGATTTATGGTTGAAATCTGTTACAGACACATCGAATTTCCACTACTTTTTACTCGAATGAACGTAACACCACAAATGTATCCATACAGTGTGGTCAACTCTTGGGTACAGAAACGGGTAGCCATTTCAAATCAAGTAAATTTAAAAGACTTGTTTGAAAGATAAGAAGAAAGATTTTGACAATTTGATGCTCTATCTAATCCTTGGGTTCAGATTCACAGAGATACATACGATATTTAAGTTTGAACAGTCGAAATCGTTAATTAATCCTATTGGCTTTAGAATGATAACTTGCAGAATAAAATGAATCAAAGAAAGATATTTTCAACCAGCTCTCAATCTTCAATGTTATAAAAGATTGCATCGCAGACATGCTGTCAAACGCTATCTGTCACGAGAATCAAGTAACTGTAGGAAAAAAGTGTTTTCAAGCTGTTGTTCGGAAAAACAGATTTATTGAGGGTTAATCACTTTAAATTTATCCATAGTGTTAATGTTTCATAGTAATTACACTCTCTTAATAGTGATTTATCCTGGCGACAGGTCAACTTTGTTATTACAGACATTGACAGTTTTTTTATCTAATAAAAGATATCTTTTTTATAGAGATACATACGTTGTTAATGACTAATCAATAGATCACCAAGGTTATTCTGCAAAACAAAACAGAATGAATAGAAAGTTTGAAAACAAATTTTTGGAAAAAATGTTGCAAGAGTTTGTTGAAAAACAAAATATGGTTCCAAAATAATTTTACATCGGATATAATTCATAAGTGTTATAAGTAAAATACTTTTGTTTGGCAAAAAAGTGAATCCAGCAACAACTAGCCCTCTAATGAAGCCATAGTTTGCTCTGGCTTACAATGTCCCTAAATTATGTTTGGATTTACTTTATATTTTGGCTAAAACACTACAGTCATCAGAGTACTGACGTTATGGATTTGGATTGGTTTCCTGTTATTTCCTAAAGAAGCCCGATAAACAACCCTTACCTGCTTTCTCCATCATTTCAAAGATGATGTTTACCTAGCGTTTTAAATTACCCGAATTACAAAAATTTAAAACCATTTATATTTGTATTAATGTGCACTACCTGAAATTTTGCAAAATTTCAAAAATAATGAATACCTGCGTGCATGCTCACTAATAAGCCCAACTTCCCATAACCCCTGCTAAATAGGGTGAGTAGAATAAAAAGAAACTTTTTTTTTTATTTATACCAGAAATGTTCGGCTAAATATGTCTTATTCAAGAGATGTTGTTTTTTTTTTAAGTTTAGATGACCTGAAATTCTAGACAAAAAAATTTTAAATAATTATCAAGTTTTCTCGAATGTACAATAAAGTTCCTCTCTGGAGATTTTAATTTTAAAACTACCTTTGTTTTAAAATTCATGTTTCAGAAAAAAATCAGTAGCGCATTCTTTCACAGCCTCTGATAAAAATGCTGAGATAATTTTCCTATGTAACATTGGCAACTATCTTACGCCAGTAACTGTTGAAAAAAAGAAAATGATCCTAAAACTTTTTTGACCCATTCAAGCGTTAATGGCGTGTTCATCCATTTTCGGACAAAATTTTACAAGCAGTGTCTTTTTAAGGTAATAAAAGAATTCAATTTATTTTATTAAATTGACAGAAACACGTGCTTTTCATCGCTGTGCTTCTTTTAAGATGACATATTTGTTACCATTTTTGAAACAGTCATAATTCCAACTGTTTCTTGTCAAACGGAAGTCTCATACATTGCATAGATTTATGAAAATATGAAATTTGAATTTTTTGATTTTCAGGATATTACATACAATGCAAAACACATTTCTGATTTATCTTTTCTAGCTAATATAAGTTTTGAAATGCTTTAAAACAAGGAGCTCGAGTAATTTTTTTGTCCTTATTCTTCAGTTTTCTTATAACAGCTGGAAATGGCGTGAACAACTTTCTCTGTATTTGTAAACGACAATAGAGTCTTTTAACTCACGGTAGATATATTCCTCTCCTCTAAAATCGCCACAAAGGCTAGTTTTTTTTATGAATAAGTTTTGTTTTTGTTCAATGTTGCTGTTTGTTTTTGTTAAATTTGTTTAAATAAAATTTGAAATAATTTTGTGCAAAAACATTTGTTATTTTAAAAAGCATCTGATCCCCCGAACACTCTCGTCGTTTACAAGAATGTTTGGTAATCTTTGCAGAAATTTGCGCCCTCATTTGTGTCACAACTGCTAGCGCAAACAAAGCATTCCTTTAATTAAAAAAAATATGAATGAATATTTTAAGTTATAAGTTGATCAAAAACTGGTTTAAACTTTATTTTCTATACTTTATCCTGCATGCTGTTTTGACAATGAGCGCCATCTATATTTCTGATATTTCAGCAACAACGTCGTCTATGAATTTAGAAGGCTCAGAATTTTCTGACTCGACATTTTTACTTTCAAATGATGAAATTTATTCTGATATTCATTTTGTAAAAACAAATTCCTTGTCTTTAGAGTCAAATAAAAAATTATATATTATTTTATTATGAGGTAACAGAAAATTTAGAAAAAAAAAAAGTTTCTCAATTAAGCGCCGAGGGCGTTAACTATAATACCAACTTCAAGGATGCAGCACGTTTTGAACGGTGGCACTGCGCTTTTTTATTCCGTAACCAGGTAAAGCATCACTAGACTAGCCCTATATATTATAAACTTGACACTGAAATATAAATGTGAAAATGAATATAAATGTATCTCCTTGAATACACTCAATCGACCTAAGTTTGGTGTATATTTTCAATATCATAATAAAAACTTAAGAGTACAATTCTTCCAATAATATTTATATAAACAAGATTTGAAGCTTTATAGGTGCTGATATGGTTAATGCTACTGCTATACTACTGCTACTGCTACTGCTACTTCTAGTGCTACTGCTACTGCTACTGCTACTGCTACAACTAAAACTATTACTACTGTTACTAACGCTACTACTAATGCTAGTGCTAGCAATATTAGCACTGCTACAACTACTGCCACTAATGCTGGTACTGCTTCTGCTACTCCTTATTCTATTTCTACTATTACTGCTTTAGGCGATACTACTGCTATTTATATAGCTACTATAGCTGTTTTCATCGAATCCTGATATCAGCGAAATATCTGTCTCTAGTCTCTATACCTTTAGCAAACTCTGGCCATGCAGTGGTTAACGTTGACACCAACTTCAACGTTACCTCTTCCCATGAACCCACTATCCTTAAAAACATGTTCACCTATCACCATAAAGACTGGGACAGCTTTCGGGATCTAATCCATGATATTTTACTTGAAAACCACTTCAGTCTTGATACAGAAGAATATTTTAATGAAATTTTTCTTTGCTACATGTTGGTATCGATGTCTATATTCCTTGTTAAAAGTATCAAATATAACCATACTCGAGTCCATGCTTTTTCCAGAAACTGCGGCTGCAATTGCCAACAGCTACTTTCGTTTTCTCCAGTTCACTAGCTGTGTTGAGAACGGACAATTTTTTACCAGAATCCACAATAAATTTAAAAGGGTCATTGAAGACGCTAAACGCTTTTTCCAAAACCAGTTCCATGAACGTCTAGTTACTCAATCTATCGGATTTTGAGACTTTTAGTGCATCTATAAGTATTTGTCAAATAAAGTTAACTCTTTAATCCCACTACTCTTCAATGGATCTGAGGTCATTATCTCTGCTAGAAATCAACCAGAACTTTTTGCTAAGCTGTTTAGCAGTAACTCCACTCTTGATGATCCTGGAAATATATTGCCTGACCTTCCACGTACGACTGAAACTAACTTGTCCCATTTCAACATATGAACCAAAATGATTGCAAATGCCATCGCTGCTATTGCTCTTTCTAAATCTACTGGCCCTGATAATTTTCCTGCAGTGGTACTGCAAAAGTCCTTTCCAGAACTCTCTTTGATTCTCTGCAGGTTATTTAAGAAGTATGTCGCTGAAACCTGTTTCCCTCTTGTTTAAAGCTGGCATCTGTTGTCCTAGTATTCTTGCAAAGCGATCCAATTTTCGTATTTACCCTCATATCAGCCTCCTTTTATTCATAAAATCTTCGAATCATTGATTAAATCATCTCTTAGAGTCACTCAATCTGTTTTTTGCTCATCAGTATGGCTTTCGTTCTGGTAAGTCCACTACCGATACTCTGACTGTAATCTGTGAGCGTTCATATCAATTTCTTGATGGTTGCGGTTTAACCAGGCAATTACACTATAAATCGCTAAGGCATTCGACAAAGTGTGGCATATCTGGACTTCTTCATAAGTTAAAGTCATATGGTATCTCTTGTGAAGTTTTGAAAATCATTTTTAGGCAGAGAAATGGCCATTATTTGAGCTGTTACTCCGTCATGCATAATAAAAATATTATTTCATCGCTACTCTACTAATGCTTCAATAAAATGCCTTAACCAATAGAGGAAAGAGTACATTTTAAGCCAATGACCTATTTTATGAAGATTCCTCATTGCTTTTTCTATAATCTGTACGGCTTTGTCTGAGATGAATTTGTACCATGTATGCTCTCCATGGTATGCAAATATTCATAAAGCTTTAAAAATAAAACTTCAAACTGCGCAAAATAAATGTATCAGGTACTGACTTCTATTGGGAAACAGAGAAAATTTAACAATTTATCACTTTGAACGAATAAATTGGCTTAATGTAAACGACAGATTTGAACAATGCATAAGTACAAATGCCTTTAAGTTTGCCCTGAATAAATATCTGAGTTCTTTAAAACTATTCAAATAATAGCTTAAGAACAAAGAATTCCTACCAAAAACTTGATTAGCCTTTCAGAAAAACTAACCAAGGTCGAAACAATATTTCTTATATGGGTCTCTCGATATGGAAACATTTAAAAGAATGCACAAAACAATATTAATACATTCAAGCATGATGTGAAGAAACATTACCTTGCATAATTAAGACAGAAATACCATTCTGGTTTAATTAGATAGAAATTAAATATGGCATATTATATAATTTATATTAAATAATTGTGGTCCCATTGAGGGACCACAATGAAAATAAGGCTTTGGCTTTTCTTGTGCTTATCTCTCCTAACAATACCGGCCACGTTTTTTACAATATTGTATTATATTTAAATTTTATTGATAGTGAATAAATACTTACTTACTTATATAGGTTCAAATTTTAACTTTTAGCAAAAGAAGTTAAGATTATAATGTACAAGGGAAACCACTTCTTCTACCTGCCCCTTTTCTGGACGCAACTTGGAGGGAAACGAGATTCTACCAGGTAATTTTTTCCAGTAAATTGACTTCATTACAAAAAAATATATGTGGTATACTTCAAGGCTAATAAAAATTGACATCCATTCTCTCAAGCTTATTCACTTTACAGAAGCCGAAAAAAGGTACGGAAAAAAACGAAAATAGGCCAGGAGTGGAGCTCTACCCAAATAGTTAGACTAAAGACTAAATGAAAGAGGTCTTTTATCAGAAATATTGGCATTTAGAGTATTGATTCTAACAATAATTTCTGCCATAAAACCAGGACAATTCCTATTTTCCCAAATTCGCTTTTTTTTATTAATTTACTTAATATCCAGCTTCTTTAATTGCAGCTCATCATAATTTCTAATTAGAACTCAAAGTGGTACTTGATAAAGTAAAGAATTTTTCAAAGTAGATGATAGGATGATAACAAATAGTAGTTTTCCTATAAATGAGTGCAAACATCTTGCGAGAAAAGTCTGACTAATTCATTCATTGACTATCATGGTGATTTATGTAAATCTTGCAGTAAATAATTATTTGCACATAAAATCAAAACTACCCAAATAAGAAACAGTCAATTTAACAACCTGCCAGTCTAGTTTTTAAGAACTGCACCAAATGCCAAGGTTAATATCAATAGATGGCAACAGTGTGAGTAAAAGCTAAGGGTTATTCGCGAGTTAAGCTGTAACGTCAAAAATACAAAATCTAATACTGAATGAATTTTCAGAAAAAATTTATACCTAGCCTCATCACAAGACATCTGAAATTCCGATTTAAGTACCCTGTAAATTTATGTTTAGCCTTCTTGTCTTTAAAATCTCAGAATTTAAGAAAAGAAATTTAAATTCCTTATCAAACAAGAAGCCATTAAATACAGATACCTTACGTAACTAAGAGTTGATTTGACAGTTCATTTTAAAGAGAAAATTAATATTTAGCAACTAAGGCAATGTGAGACAGAAAGTCAAAGATTAAACTTGAATTAATTAGGTAATTTCCAAAGTCAGGTAAATATGAATCTCACTTGTAGGACCTAAATTTAATCAAGGCCTATGTTTATTTGTGGCCGCTTTAAAATATTATTTGTAATATAATTTAGTATCTCTTTTTTTATTAATTCTTTTTTTAAATTACAGCTGTAAAATTTGAACAAATAAACCTTCCTCATTTAATACTACTTCATGCAAATTTTTACAGAATCTCGTTTTGCCTTAAAATTTTACTATAACCATGATGGTAGTTTAGAAATTAATTACATAAAAGGAGAATAATCAACAAATGAGGAGGACTTGATCCTTTACACTCGAGTTGATAGTAGCTAATGATTGTACCAAACACTTAAGCATGTAAGACAAATTATCATGAATACTTAACACAAACAAGAATCCGATAAAGTACTTTTGGTATAATACTAGGACATATTCATGAACTAAAGCTTAATTAATATGTGTTCATCCGAAGTAAATTTTTTTTTATTAAAATGTCATCAGCCTCATCTTTATTGTTTACTCTAAAATAAAGTCTCATGGCCACAACTGTTGATCTCAATTGAACAGGTGTTATGTCAATGTAAAAGGGTGAGATATTACCCTTAGTACATGTAAAGATAGTGTCTTATTTTGGAGATAATACCAAGCCATTTAGGTAGCTACAGATAAACATCAAAGAAGATAATCTTAATTATTTTAAATCAGTTCTTTTAAACTCACTTGCAGTATTTAAGTAATTTTTATCTTTAGTGGGATAGACTATTTTGACATAGTTTAAGAAAATTTGCAGAAAGGCCAATGCTGAAAAATAAGGCTTAATCGTTTAAAATATTGATTTGTTTTTTAATGGACAGCTTGTTCTAAGATTTTATAAAATAAAAGGACCATATAAATAGACGGAGAGTTATTTAGTGAAAGTTTGCTTTTCTAAATTCAGGTAGCTATCACTTGAAACTTTAAGCTTACTTGTAAAGATCTTCTGATTTGAAAGAGAATTGAAGGGGTACATTGAAATATTCGGTAACGGGTCAATAACAGGTGTCTTTTTTTATATTATTTAATAATTAAAATATTTCGCTCGATTTGAAAATTCCCGATCTATAATTATAAATTTTAATATTATTATTTTGGATTCAGAAATATTCTGCTGTAATTAAGACCAGAATAAAAATTGAAGCTGACATTACTAGATTGTGTTTTTACCCAAAGTTAGAGCCGATAACAGTATAAAATCTATTAAATCTTTTAACGTTGGTTTATAGTAATACCCTAACAGCCTTTTTTCTTAGTAAAATTTTGTACAGGGAATTTCTTTATTAACGTGGTACATAATATACCCACGTACCTCCCACGCCGCCGTCTCATTGTTGGTCTTACCGATGCATTCTGACATAAGAAAAACAGCAGAATAATGGCGTCATATTCTGTTAATTTAAATCGTTAATTTCTCTAAATTTCTACGTTAAAATTTTTATACCTATTGAGAGAGAGAGAATGTTATATCTAACGTGGGGAACCAACAAATTGCCGACAAAATATTTCCATGTGGCGGGTCTTGGAGTACTCAGAACGCCCATTTGCGTCTACCAAATACGCTCAATACCAAACAACGCGACCAATTTGAGCTAGCGTTGCATTACGCAATGAGTTTTTGCTCAGAAACTCAGAGATAACATGGAAATAAATTTCCGCCAGAGGTGGGAGTTGAATTCGTAAGTCTTCGAACTATTTTTTACCATGACGCTTAGATATCTAAATTTGATATAATTATTATATATTTTAATTATTTACTTTTTCAAAAAATTTTTCTAGCATTCTATAATTAATTAACATTTGACTTCTACCTAATAAAAAATTATGCTATTAAATTGTGATATTGGAACAATATTAATATTTTTTCTTTGTAATATTTAACATTTAAGTAATAGGTGTTCGTTCTAAAGTTTAGTAAAAAAAGCTAGAGATTGAATAGTTGTTGATTTTTTTTTTGTTTTTTTTTTTTTTTTTTTGTTTTTTAAATAAAATGTAAGTGCTGAATACACGTCATGGTGTGTCTAATTCATTCTTTCAAAGATTTAATTAGGTCCAGACGCTAGATTCTCATTTCTTTTAGGTATAATTTCACTACCAGAGAAAAACTCGTTGTTAAAAGGTTTTTTACTTTGCGTGAAATGGCGTGTAACTCGAGATTTGCGTTATTCATGCGTAATTTAACGATATCACTGATGAACTAGCTCACTTAAATAATGCAGAATACAAATAGTAACGTTCTAAATTTATGAAAATATGATATTTATAGTAAATTTTTAGCCTTACTTAGAGAATCTCTGAATGATTAACACAAATTTTAAATTACATGACGATTATGCACCGATCAAATTTTACAGCTTGGAAAGCGAATTTGCATCGAGACTTGGCATCGTCTCTTCTAAACAGTGAGTTTGAAAAGGAAGAAGAGACTTTTTTTGCACAATCAAGACTGAGGAGCATCTAGAATAAGGCTCGGTAGTTTTCTCAAGAAAGGGTTGCCCCTTTGTTGAGAAAACTACCGAGCCTAGTTCATGTAAATATGGTTAGCAGATGTAATCATATAATAAGATGATAGTAGACCTATAATTATAATTAATGATGTAGGATATTTTGAAGTTTTTTTTATCTATGCTTAAATTATTTTAGAATCGATACAAATCCTTCCGTGTTGAAATTATTGGTTAATTTCTTGAAGTTGCACAATGTTTTGTATTCTACACACGCTCCTTTTGAATTCTAAATAAAGAAAACATACAGGTGATGTATTTTGTAAATTTCATAAAATATAAAAAAATTTTATGTAATAATATATCATAGTAAGTTAGCGGATGTTATTATAGGATTTCATCATATTCATAGGATGATAATACGTTTTGACACAATAAGTTTGCTTTTGCTAACGGCATCATTATGGTTACCAATCAGGTTTAAAATTTCATACCACATGTCACGTACCAATAGCTGTTAACATACCATACGATGTTTTCTTTTGACTGATATAAACATTTACGTGTAATTATAACATCCTCGTTGAAAACAATTTATGACTAACTTGCGGTGGTTTAAGGAAATATTTTCAACGTCAATATTATATTAAATTTCCTGGGTTTGAAAGTAGTAGATCGTAATAGATTCTTGAAGGGATATTTATAAAGAAACAAATTTTAATCAATAGATTAAAGGTAAGTATTAATTTGGCTTTGTGAAATTATTTGACTAAAAATAATAGTAGCAAAACTTTTACGTCTACTAAGAATAATAAATAAACTGTTTAAGTTTACAATGGTAGCGACAGAAGAAGGTGGACAGTCCTCCTGCTCCAATCCTCGCTGCTAGCTATTTCAAGGATATTTCAAGCATTAGGATTAGGGTTATAAGGTACGGTTATATTGTTACCCTACCTCCGGTGACATAGGTTTTGGGTACGAAACGACTGATGTAGCCCTTGATATTGTTAATATAGTTTTCTTGCATATTTGTTTTTTGTTCTTTTTTACTGTCTTCGTAAATTTTACTCTCAGTATTTAACGTAAGGTAGGTTGGAGCAGGAGGATTATTTATCCACATGTGTTAACGACTCGTTGAAACCAGTATATATACTGCTTTCAATGAGGCGTTGGATTTATTTTTAATCCACACACGATATCTGATATGATCACAGGCTAAGATACTATTATCCTACAATCTCAGAACTTTAAATTTTCTCAACCTTTGTAAACACAGTTTAAAAAATGTTCTTTTATCTATCTCTGCTACTTCGATGTGCTAGATTAATACTTATTTCAACAAGAGTTTACTCTTAATGCTATCGTTTTTACAACTTTTCTGTCAAAATACCCTTGAGAACCGTCTTTAATTATGGGTGTTTTGGAAATGTTCTCATGATGGCTGGGAAAATAAAAGGCTTTAAAAAACTTTACATGGATGAGTTGTGAGTTAAAAAAGAGAAATGTTGTGGTGAATCATTGTATTACTCATCATCAAGAAAATTTTTATTTAAAAGTTCTGGGTTTTGAAAACATCATGAAAACGTTTATCCAGTCAGTGAATTTTATTCTGTCTCGAGCACTAAAACATCGCAAATTCAATGCAATGCTTGAAAAATTAAATTCCAAATATGAAAACCTTGTTTTGATATGTATCTATATGTTGCAACCTAACTCGGGAATTGAACCAAGTGGGTCGTATCATCTACTTGGTTAGCTAAAAAATAATAATTCACTTGGCTTGCAAAATTAAATTTCCTTTTTTTTCAAAGTGTATAGCCCTTATTGGTTAAAAACACATCTATTTTTTATATAATTTACAACAAAATAAGCTTTTTGACTTCAATCAACGTTAATTTGTTTAGAATTCAACCTTAATAAGAAAGTTGGCATAATAAAATTTGAAAATAAACTTTCATATAATGACTGCTACTTAAAACAGGCTGTAGTACACCTCTGTATTATGTAAAAATTACAACCATACTTCCAATCAATATTGAATTTAAAGATCAACGACATGAGAAAAAAAATACAACTGAAAAAAAATTTAGTGATATACGGATAAGAGCCAAATATTTTATAATATTAAAATTCTTTGATTATTCCGAGAACTAAAATATAGTAAAGTTTTACTACATTTTGAATTAAGGCCTTTTTAATATTATACTACGGCTAGATAGAAAATATATGTATCATTCTTTTGCAAAAGATACACATTTTTTTAATCTTTCTCTTATTTTCGTATTATATACAGTAAACCTATTTTTTTAGAAACTGTAAGATTGTACAAAACCGTTGAAATAGTTCTATACCCTACCTATCCAATCAACAGTTACAAATAAGTTCGCACAAACTAGTTGACCAATTGAAAATCTTGTGCCAGAATTTCTTTACTCACTCGCTGATTACCTACTTGATTTAGTCTTTTTCATTCTAACTCGTTATCGCCTACCTATAGTTCGACATTTTAGAGCGTTAATTGGTTGGTTAAACCGAGTGGGAAAATTTTTTACTCAGTTTGATTTATTACTTGGTTTGCAACATACATAGCACAAATAATTGGCAATTCGCGAAAAATCATTAAAATACGCTATTAACAGCCCAATGCAAGGTTTGGAAACTAATTCAATTTCAACATAATAGCTAGAAAGTTAATAGAAAAGAAATTTTCCAAGCTAGCAATAACACATGAATTTAGCTATTAAAAAACCACAAATACTAAGCAAAAATAAAAGTAATACAATAACTAATGCACGAACTTAAACTACATTCTAACCTTAAAAAAATTTTAAAAGTAAAGCTAACAGGAAAAATAAATTAATATAATCTGGTATTTAAAAAATAGTCTAGAAGGCAATAATAACTTAATATCCATAAAAAAGAGACAAATTATAGGGGTTTTAATGAAAGTGATAGTAAAGCTGAGAATTTCACCATGTGTGTCATTAGAATAAACTTTACTGTTTCCACAAAGAAGAAGATTTACCATATTAAGTTAGTTTATAGTTTCCCATTTTCAGCTGCAAAGAGTGTTATTTGAGCCATCAAATTCGTGTTTAATTTGTTTTGATTGAGATAACTGAAATCAACTGGTAAGTTAAAAATATCAGCTACATTTTGTATGATAAATTTAAGCAATGCTTTTATGACAAAAGAGATTGCCTTTAGTTCTTTGATAGAAGGGTCTGGCTTGTTCCACTCATTTACATAATAGGGAAAAAAAGGAAAACTTTTTAACGTACTCCATTCTCACGGGTATTGGATTGGCTCTATTTAAAATACTTGAAACTTTAGAGGCAGATATTCAATTAAATAGTTTGGGCAATTACCGGTGAAAACTTTTTAAAAAGCTCTTTTTTAAAACGTAAGCAAGGAAGTAAGCAAGAAAGAGGGCAAACCAGCAAACGAGCGAGCGAGCAAGAAACCAAGCAAGCAACCAAGCAAACAAGCAGTCAAATACAAAATCAACCAAGCAACCAAGTAAGCAGGCAAACAATTATTCTGCCACAAACAAATATACATATCATATGAAAATTTCAAGACAAAATAATATACAACAAAAAATAACAACAAAGATGAACATTAAAAAATGTTTCCTTGATCAAAATTTCAAAAAAGTTATAGTTTGTGATTGATAGAGGGTGTACTGGTAGTTTATTCTTATTTTAAAAAATGAACTCGACAGTATGTTTATTAAGACCCGGGTTAAATGACGCTTTCCATTGGTAAGCCCAGTTATTTATTTTCGAAAGGCCAGAATTTAATGAACTCAAGTAAATTTCAGTCGCGTTTTCTATAATTGAGAATATCGACTTGTCATAGGTAAATATCGACGTGTCATCATTATATATCGACGCGTCATCGGTAAATATCGACGTGTCATCAGTAAATAAAGTTACAATTGATTTATTGTCTTTTGGGAGATCGTTAATGTCTTTTAGAAACAAAGGTGGCACAGGAACAAATCTTTGGGGAGTTCCAGATTTTATACCACGCCATTCAGAATTTTGTCCATTCAGAACTTTTGTTTGTTTACGATTCGTAAAGTAATTTGATATGAGTCTATACAGGCGCCCTTTGACACGTTTTCATTTATGTAAAATTGGTAGTAAATATTCTGAGTGATAATTATAGTTGTGATATGTTAAGAGTCACCAGACAAAAAAATTTGATTGGCGTTTTGTAATATTCTTATTAGATTTAATGTATTCAAAGAGGCCGTTGTAAATACCTTTTTCGAATATTTTACTAAATATTAGTAAAAGTACAAAAATTCTGCAACTGTAAGAAAATTTATATCAAAGATATCAAATATAAAAGCAAGGTTAAGAATTAGAGACCTCAAGAAAAAGGATTTTGAGATTCCTATTCTTAGATCCGATGCAGGTCAAGGTTGTTTCAAATGGAATTAAAGTGTCGTTTAAGATGAATTGAAGAAAATTTAGAAATAAAACTACTGAAGGTATTTGCAAAAAATATAGGTTAATAGTCAATAATTTAAACATCGACAACATCAAATAATTTATCAACTTAACAGTCTTTCCTGATTCAAACCTCCGCACGTGCTTGATATTTCCTGAATCCTGGAAAAAAAGTAAAGTCACTCCTATTTACTAAAAAGGATATAAAACATTATTGAAGTATTATGGACCAATATATCACTTGTCTTTTATTTTATACAAGGTAAGGTGTCTGAAAAAGTTATATTACAACTACTTTAAAAAACCAATCAGGTTTTAAAATGTGTTTCACAATTGATTGTTGTTAACCACTTATGAAATTTATAAGTAATTTGATGGTTCCTTCTTTGAAACTAGAGGTGTATTTCTTGGAATTTCAAATGTGTTTGATAAAATTTGGAATGAATACTTAATGCATAAATTATAATTTAAAGAAAAATCTATAACCTTTTGCATAGTTATTTTTCAATCCTCAGTTCAAGGGGATTTTAAATGGTCAGACTAAAAATCAATGTTGGGGTACTGCAAAGTTCTGTTCTTGGACAACTATCTCAGAAAACTGTCGTAAATTGTTTGCTGATTACACTTCCCTTTTCTCTGAAGTCTCTGGTGTTTTTTAATCTACAGATAAATTAAACAAAGAGTTATTTGCTATAAAGGATTATACATATCAATGGATAAGCAAGATACTTAGGAGGTTGTTTTCCTTATAAAGTAAAACCGCCAGTCGAACATCCAAATTTAATTTTCAATGAGGTCTCTGTTAAAGCAGAAGCTGCTGTCCAGAAGCATCTTGGATTAAATATTGTTAAAAAACAATCATAAGCCTCATTTGGATTCCAAAAAACCTAAAGTAATGCACAGCCTCTCATTCTTGTAAATATAATAGTAAAAATGAAGAATAAATAATGTTTTTTGTTTCTTTTGTATTTACCTACTTTATTCATTCATATCTTTATTTAACTTCGTTTTGATAGTCGTAAACAATACAATATAATAAACACTAATCTACACCAACAAACTTTTATATTTTAATACATACAAACTAATATAAACTAATAAATACTTAGCGAAACATACAGCACATGAACATGAAAGTCGGTTCGAACTGAGAATATGGTTTTTAAAGTGGGAAATTGAATGTAGGTAGGCTGTTCCAGAGAAAGCATGCTTTAAACAGCAAAGAGTTTGTTCCGTAAGTAGAAGTCTTTGCTGGTGGTCGCTTTAATGTACTACCGGTGAGCAAAGAGTAGGGAATTTCTTTAATCTCAAAATTTTCCCACATTAACTAGGTTTCACAGGTCGCCTAGGTTTCGCAGGTCATCTAGGTTTGGCGGCATTCGTTGAGGTAATTATCCAATTAAGTATCAGTGTGTGACTAAATGGAGCAAGCCATATGGCATTATCGTGCTTTTTTTATAGCAGGCTATATTTTCTCAATACCATAGTTCATCTTTTTAGTTCACTTATTTGTGAAAGAAAATATTATTTTATAATAATGTTGTGTAGTTTTATTAAAAAAACCTCGCTTGCTTACTCACTCACTTAATTATTTACTCTCTTACTTACTCACTCACTCAATCACTTGCTTGCTTGCCTGCTTGCCTGCTTGCCTGCTTGCCTGCTGGCCTACTTACCCACTTACCCACCTACCCACTTACCCACTTACCTACTTACCTACTTACCTACTTACCTACTTACCTACTTACCTACTTACCTACTTACCTACTTATTTACTTATTTACTTACTTACATACTTACATGCTTGCTTGCTTACCTACTTGCTTGCTTGCTTGCTTAGTTACTTAGTTACTGTTTGCTTGCTTGCTTAGTTACTTAGTTACTGTTTGCTTGCTTGCTTAGTTACTTAGTTGATTAAATAATTAGTTACTTACTTACTTAGTTATTTACATACTTACTTATTATCTGAGACCGCTTGCATGCCGGGCGAGTAAGAAGCGTCAAAATTCGAAAGCATTGTACAGTTTTCGGATTTTCTGTTTAAACATTATACAGATTTTACTTCTTTGGAATTATCTTGTGGAAATTAATTATTTATGAGATGATTCAGATTTTTCATTGATTTTAATTAACTTTTTGAGTCTAACATTTATATTCTTCTAAAGTTTGTATTGATGTCAGATCAATCACAAAGTTATTAACAGCTTAAAGGGCTCACATGTTCTAAAGATATTGGCTATAAAAATTTTTACTAATATCACTTCGCGATTTATGTTTACGTTTTTATTTTCATTATTAGATTTTGATGATGTCAATTCCAGAGGTTGAAGAGATATCTTCTTTCGGACGTTCTATTGAAATTGGTCATTTATATGACATACGTAATGAAAATATCATCGATAAGAAGTGTTTTCCTACTGAAAACATTGAAATGACCGTCCGTAATTCGTCCTATCAAAGTATCTTGGTAAAAGAAACCAACAATATTAATGAAAGAGCAAATTTGATGAATATTAGCGACAATCTTAAAGTGTCATATATCTGTGGAATGGTTCAGCCGTCTCGATCCTCGAGATTCATTACCGCAATGCGAAGCTCATCCAAAGTAGTGTCTGTATCAGCTAGATGGAAATCTACTCATTATAATAAAAAATATGATATTGGACAAGTTTCAAGAAATTTTCAGGAAGTCGAATTGGGTAAAATCAAAGCGACACATTTAGTAACCGGAATAACATATGGTTTAGAAGTTTATTTTTACTTTGAAAAGCAGGTTAGTACTGACAAACTCATGGCTATCAAAGAATTGAAGCAACTAGTCCAGAATCATTTTAGTTGCACTCCTGATGATGACAGCCCAGTTAATCTCGACGGTGTTTTATGTCGTGTATTTGAAAATAATTGTCATGAACCAGCTACTGTTACATTTGCTGAAGCTCGGGAATATCTAAAATCTCTCAGTGGAAAAGAACCCATACCAATACGAATTACTTTAACGCCATTGCATCTTATCAATAAATGTGATGTTCTCGTGACAAGCATAAGGCCTGCTTGTATAAAAGAACTTTGTGAAACAAGATTATTGATGGACTGCATGAGAAATATTTTTAGAACTTTATGCTTGAAAAAAAATCGTCTATTTTTCCCTAATGTACATGGCTACATTGAACAGATTCAGCAAATTTTCGAAGAAGATCTTGTGAAGTTCGAGTCAGACCTTAACAAGAATATTTATGAAATAAGGATAGGAGAAGGAAACGAGAGCTCTGTGTTTTCTATTCTCGAAGCAATAGTGAAAAAATACAATAAAAAGAGCTTAGAAAAATGGTGCAGTTTTACGTCTAACAAAATTCTTGAGATTGATTTTGCTTTGAAAGAACTGGCGTGTAAATCAAACGTAAAAATTAATGACAATGTACAAGCGTTGGAAAAAACTCCGGCTACCGATGTGCTCATAATTGATGTTCATTTCCAATCTCGTATTTCTCAAGGAATCACTGGTCTTCTCAAAACCAGTAAAAATGGTAAACACTATCCATTTAATATCATTACATGGATGATGGAAAGTACATTATATCACAGTTGCTTACAAATCTTAGATGAAATAAAACAGATAACAGAGATCAGGACGGAACAAGCATTTGTTTTAAATATGCACTATGGCGAAAATCCTATTTCATCCAGAATAGAAAACCAGTCTGGAGAAGAAACAAAATTTTAAAAAATTTTGTTTATTAACTCAGTTCTGAAATGTTTTTCGCCAAGATTTGTTGCTTATAACACTCAAAACTTGTTAAACATTCAAAATTTAAATATTTTTACGTTTGCAGTCAAGTCAGTACAAAAGTTCGTTATAAACCACTTTAAATTTGACGTAATCCTTCGATAAGCATTACCAATATACTGCATTTACATAGCTAGCACTGCGAAGTTATCTATTAAGAAATATAACTAGTATTGATTATATCTCAGAAAGTGAGAGTTCCCGAACAAAATTTATTAATATTAACAATAATTGGAACACCATCAAAACTTTGATGACGACTTTTATTTACTAATACTAATGATAATATCGATATAAATTAAGGGTTAATTTAATTAAGCACCTATGAGTTAATGATGATTACTCAACTTAATAGACGAATTTTAGATAGTTTGACGAAAATCGCATGATTATTGAATTAATTTTGCTTTTATAGGAAATAAAAAATGTTTTCTAGAATCTTATAAAAGGCGATTCCCACTGGAATTTATTCTTTTCCAGAGCTCAATTCTTCTTTTTCACTTCCATATAAAGTACACAAATCACTGAATCACAAATTACTGAATAACCTAGAGTTCCTTCGATCAGACATTCAGTATTCTTAGATAAAGTAGAAAACAACCGTTTCTTGTTTTTATCTTATGTTTGTTTTTATTTTATTTTTATATTTTTCATTTAATATCTTTATTTCTTACATCTTATATCTTATATTTTTATATCTTTGTATCTTTATGTATAACGAAACAGGTTCTGTTATTATTTTTTACAACAACTTTCAAATTTGTTCTAAATTTTTATTACTTATTACCC
>JAUZNK010017749.1:0-21634 GCA_035046665.1 Euphysa ruthae
ATATTACAAAATTTCTACTTTAACCTAAGCTCTTTGTTTCAATATTTCCTAAATTTTTTCGCTTATCCAGAAAAAAATAATGTTTTAACGCATCAACGAATTTTGAGTTTTAGGGGCTGAATCGATAAATTCTCGTTCATAGCTTTAACTTAATAAATTTTTGCTAAATTCAGTCTCCAATGTGATAGGAAACTTATATTATTTACTCCAGAAGATGAAAAAATTTCTCTTAGTTTTAGACAATAAGACGATTTAAGGGCAAGCACAAGCTTTAATTTTCAAATCTCTTTCAAAAAATTACATAAAAATACCATTTATTTTATTAGAAGGCTTACTTAAAGTTTTTAATAACATACTCCTATCTTTCTATCTATCTATTAAAATATCGGGTTTATGCTTTAAAAGCCTGTTCATCACCGAACATGGTTAGATTTTGTTGCAGTTTAAGTATCGAAAAAAGGCTGTCCTAAAGTTTTAAATTTTGTGCAATATGTCTTAATACCTATAAATGAACCAAAATTATGTAATTTTTGCAACAAAAAAGCGAAATTTGTTTTTTAAGCATCACCCATCATTCGATTTCCTAGAAATCAAATATTCCGAAGTCAGACTTAAAAAGCCCTCATTTTTGAAACCGCGTTGAAACAAATCAATTATACGCTTGCCATTCTGAAATAAATTCGGGGAAACTAACGTCGTGAAAAAGTGGCGAAATTTTTTGTAACTGACAAAAATTTTTCCTGACGAATACCTCATTTCAAAAACGAGCGAAAGTGAACAACTTTCTGGCTGTTATTATATCAAGCAGTTGGAATTTGTTAATCAAGTGGTGGTGCACAATGTCCAATTTACAATTTTTTCAATGTACAGGGTTTTATTCTCTTCGTTATCTTGATCTTATTTAGATCAGATTCTTAAACAAAGATTGACCTGTCCCAATCATAATTTTATCTTCGTTACATAACAGTTTCGGCATTGCCTGTTCCAATTAAACTGTTTCTTGTCTTTTTAAGCAATCTACTGGAGCTGTTCGCATGAGAACTTTCTTTGTCGCCTCTAAATTTTGTTCTTCAACGTTTTAGTTTATATTTAGGATATATCTAAGAGAAAATTTTAATTGCAGCTTTTTTTCCCGTTAATTTTAGCACTTCTACGAACTTCTGGAACGCTTTGATAACTTTAGTAATTGAATCGAATGTAATAAAATATGTTGAAGAGTTTGTGGAAAACAATTTTGCTGGAAACTTCGTTGGTGAAGAGGATGAAGATGAGAATTTAGATTTAGATACCGTCAATATCAGTGTCGAAGAAGGAGAAGATTCTGGAGATTCAAGCAGTGATAAACACGATGGGAAAGTAAAAGTCAAAACAGTGACACTAAAATTGATCTATCAGCAGAAATGGTTATCAGTGAATGACAGTTACAGTAGGAAATGGATGGAAAGTATTTATAAGCATTCAATTTTAACTTAAAAGTATTTTTTTCAGCTAAAATTTACACCGGCAAAATTTTCCCCGATAGCATTTGCTAACTATACAGCTTGCTGTTTGAAAACCGACCAGTTATTCTATATTAAACCATTTATTATTGTTTTCTGTTTTAAAACAAACCAATCGTATTGCTTGCTACAATCATGGCCTGATTATATGACACTTTTATCAAATTTTAGCACAAACTCATATTTGGCGCATGTTGTAAAAGTGATTTTCTTGACCAAAATAGCAAAATTAAAGACAAACCCAAATGAGTACTGGCCACTTTCATCCCTTTGGTCTAGTAGCAATTTTTTTTTTTCATTTCTAAATTCTAAGTCTATTGGTCTATTAACCAAAAGATAAACCTAAAGTTGAATATATCAAAGGCAGTGTATTTATTTGTTTTTAATTTGGACATTATATTTTGACCATGATTAAAATAAGATTGAATTTAAAAATAAACAAAAATTTCTGTTCAAATTTTTGGTCATTTTATATTAATTATAATTAACAAGCACTGTTGTTATTATTATTTTCTTTTTTTATTATTATTATTATTTTTTTTTTTTTTTTTGTATTGGTTCTTTGATAAAAATAAATCTTTCTATAGAAACTCACTTATATTAAGAAAATAATATCAAAAAAAATTACGATATACAATTATTTTATACAATAACATCAAACTTTTGTTATTGTTGCCTTAGAATAATATCGTGAAGTTTAACTTTTTAAACGAGTAAGAAAGTTTTTAAAACAACTATTTTTTAAATAACATGTAAAATAGAACAAAATTTTTTATAAAAAAATATGCAGGTGCCGAATACAATCAGAAAAAAAGAGTTGGTAAAGGAATTAAACATTACAGAGGTTTCTTGTGTTGATGAAAGTGATTTAACAAATTCAAAGCTTTTTCCTATAACCGCAGAAGAAAAGTTGAATCGTGCTTGCCGATCAGAATATTATGCAAAAATAAACGAGTTTGATGTCGAGATGAAGCTTCTTTGTAAAAATTTTAAGCTTAAATCAAGTGAAAAAACCCCCGAAACTTTAAAAGGAATGTTTGATGATCTGGGCTTCTTTCAACCCAATAAATGCGCATACGAGGTTTGTAATTCATTCCAGAAAAAAGAAAGTAAACTGCTTGACAAGAACAAAAGTAAACTTCAATCCTTGAAAAAGATTCTTCCAGATTCGTGGAATTCGCTTTCTGAAGAAGAGGTTAGCATGACTGGGATACGTCTTGTTTGTAGTGGAGAAAATGAAGATGAACTATACGATCTTGCAGGAGGAATGAATGAGTTTAAAATTTTATTTCGGCACTCTAAACAGAGCATTTAGAACTTCTTTTTTTTTTCAAAACTCTTTATTTGTGAGAAAAAAGATTTCTATTCAGGATTATCAACTTTTAGCCAAAACTTTTAGTCATTTCCAGTCAAACCTTGGTAATGAATTTGAAAGCCGTAATATAACACCCGGTTGGATTGTTTCTTTTTAACCAAACTTAATAAGGTTGATAACTAATAGATATCAACATCAGATACTATCAAGGTCACATGGCATTTTTTTGTTTCCATTTTCCACTTAAATTTTCCCCAAAGTTTGCTTGATGAAACTCAAATATCATTTAGATAAAAGTTGCAAATAAAAGTGGGAAAACACTCTTACAAAAAAAAATAATTTTATTACAGTACGTTTTTTTTTTTTGATAATGCCTAGACATTCAAAGTTTTGACCACAAAATCTTCACATGTTATCAATAATTAGCAAGAGTTCATTTTTTAGTAACAATTATTTTTATATTCACCGGAAAGCTCGTTTAAGTGCCTATTATCGATTAAGCGCTCCTTTTGATTATGTGGCCATCTCAAACTATAATATCTCAAAACCAGCACCCAAGGCACTTAATTAAAGGCAGTGTGGCCGTAGCACATTTATTAATAACATTGCATTGCAATGGGAAATATGGTGGATTCAAATCCACTTAAAAGCGAAAACAAAAAAAAATCGTTTTTGATTATTGCCAGTTAACGTCTGTTTTCATGGGTTTTCAACGGAATCAAATAGATTAGCTTAGATTTTGTTTGTTTTCATTTACTTTTTTTTCAGCAGTGTACTAAGTCCTCGACTTATACTAGTTTTATAAAACAAAACTATGGTTTGTCTAGCTTCACATAATAGTTTGTATTTTCTTTATATTGCTATGCGATAGTTCAAACATGAAACAGAAACATGCTTTCAGTTTTGTTTCTGTCTTTTTTTGTATTCTCTATATGGATGTTTCTTGGCGTGATATTTTTTCATACGCTCATAAATCCTATCGGAAACTTTCTCTGCATTTATCCTCCACGGGATTTTTTCAATGTGATAAAAACATCCTTAGTTGTGGGCTGGTCTGTAATTTCCTCTGTTTTTTTGAATATCGACAAAAGTTCCTGCGTTGATTAGTTCGTTTGATTTTCTTCTAAAATAAATTTCGAATGAACTTTTCCATCCCAACTCCTCTCGTTTATCGTTCTATTAAACATTTAGCGCATGTTGGATTTCTTTTGCCCAATTAACACGCTGTCTTTGATTTTCCATAGTGTAATTTTTTTGTCTGTCAATGGTGATGATGGAGCTTTGTATGCCATATAGAGTTAGTTATAGGAAAAACTTTCGATTTTATCCTTTGATGCTAAAAAAGAATTTGCTATTGATGTTTGATCTGCAGTTTTCAGGTTATCCATTGTGATAGAAATAGGGTTGGAGTTGTCTTTTACTTTAGTTGGAAAGATCTCTTTAATAGTTTTCCAGAATTTATCAGGTTTTGAGGAGGTTTCCGCTAAAAAATTATTGTAATAAGTCATTTTTATCGTTTTATTTCATTAATAACAAAGTTTCTTTTCTTTCGATACTCCGCCCAATCCGGCTCTGACTGAGATTTATGTGCTTTTCGATGAAGGTGATCACGTGAGTTCATTTCCTTTTTGATATCGTTTCTTAATAAAGGGAGCGTGTTTTTCAAAAGTCAATAATAACAGATTATTCATGTGAAAAAAAAAAAAAAAAAAAATTGCTGTCAAAGATTATTGTAAACATTTTCCCAGTTCATGGTTGAAAGTTGATTTACAACTGCAGAGTTATATTTAGAAAAGTTTCTACAAAATACTGCTTTTGGGGACCTTTTAATGCTGTTTAATTACTGGATGCACCCAATGATTACTCAGCTACCTTGTATTACGTCACTGAAAAAATACATTTTCTGGATTAGCTGTTTCAATTAAATCGATTAACTTTGATATGCTTTGGGAAATTCAATAATTGACTCTCTTTGTTCCGACGACATAATTTGCAAACGTTATTTTAAGATATTATTAAGATAAGGTTAAGAATATTAATAAGGAGCAAATAGGTTAAGAGGACTCCGTTAAGAGGACCGATTATTTTTCTCCCAGATATTTAATATTTAAAATATGAGTATTAAATTAGTTTGCCATTTTCAAACAGTGTTCCGTCTTATTCCGTCTTATTCCGTGTTGACACATGAATCATGAACTAAATTATCATTGGAAAATAATGTTTGTTTATTTAAGTGAAATTTGGGGTAAACTGAAGCTGCCTGGAATGAAAGAATCCTCTATTAAATATAAACATATGTTTGGAGTTTTACATTCTTGCTGGCTCAAAACATTATTAATTTAAATTATAAATATAAATAATATAATTATAAACTTAAATTATTTTTTTGTTCAAAAAAGTAGTTGCTTGTCACATTATCAAAATTCTATCAACAAAAGGAGCGTCATAAAAAGAATAATTTGCATTAGTAAAAGAGCATTGCTAGAAAAAAATTGAAGAGCCCCTAATTTAAACGAATTTCATCATGTTGACATTTAAATTAATCCAGGAGGGCTCATGTGCTGTTAATTGTGTTCATGTCGGAAATTTCAAAAAAAGGATTCCGGAGCTGATTAAAAAGGACCCAACCATCGATAACGAGGAGTATCTAGACGATGGACAGTTTGAAGGAAATCGCGATAAAAGGATTTTTTTTTGTCGAGATACCACCGTTTGTGACTTTATTCACTGGTGGCAATGCCGAGCCCCTCTGTTTTTTGGTGATTACTGAAAAAGAGATTTCATATAGAACTCTTAAAGAAATTTGGGTTCAACCCGTTCACTCACGAAATACTTCCTTCAAAAATTCCGGTATATTGCCTATGTCTGTTATCATAACACCTAACGAAGTATATGATAACTATGTCTGTTATAGTAACACCTGACGAAGTATATGGTATAAATATGGAAACATATGTTGTTACACTTACTCTAAAAGGCTAAAATTAATTTTTTATAATGTTCATATGTTTTCATGGTTGTGTTTAATTTTCTGCTGTCATGAAATATCCGATCGTTAACTCCACCTTATTTTTATACAGTACTAGCAGATTTTGGGACCTTTGAGCCCGATCTGCTAGTTCTTTTCATATTTGGGATACGTTTAAACGGCGAAAAATTTTATAAAATATTAGCGAAATTTTTTTTCTTAGAACAAAATGAACATCAATATGACTGAATGAACATTTACACGAGTGAACATTTTTTTCTTTTCAATTTGAATTTTTCACAAGTCAATTTTTTCATTAAATTTACTTTGTGTTGGTTTCAAAAAAGACCCGATCAGTAGAGAATGGAAGAAATATTTAAAATAAATTTTGATTTAAATAAATAATTCATTTATTTTTGAAATTAGGAAATATTTATTACAGCATGGCTAAACACTTAGAATTTTACACAGAATTGAGAGGGTACCATGTGTATTCAAACACTGTCAGCTGAAAACCTTATATGGAACAAGAATTTTAAAACAAAAGCATGATAATTACCATGAAAAATTTGCCTTCTCTGGAAATTTCGCAATGATAGGAAAGCTTGGAAGGCTTTTGAAACGTTGTTGAACATGTACCAAGGAAACTGTCTCGTTACACCTGGTACACCATTCAAGAAGAGGTCAAGTTTATTGCAGAATGATAAAATGAAAAGTCTATGGCATATCCATTAGTGCAAGGAGGATTGGAGATTCCAATCAAGGTGTCTTTCAAGTGGACTGTAGATGAAAATCGTTAATTATGCAGTTAAAGAGAAAGAGGTTGAGTATCCACTCACAGAAAAGTATATAAATGATTCTAAAAATATTTTGAATGTTCTAGGAGTAGCAGAAGATGAGGATGATGGTGAGTATGTGGAACCTCAAGCAAGTGATGTTGATGACACTGATGATATTAAAATACTATAACATTTTCTTGTTAATAGTTATAAAGGTAAATTTAAAAAGATACTATTATGTTCGAATTAAACGTTTTTATGCCTTTAATATAAGAAAAAAAAAACCAGGTGTCGACGGGTGGGGACAACGCCCCCTTCTTTTGCCTCAAAGTTTCCTTATTCATTGGGGTAGTGAATGAATGAATGAATAAATTGCTATGATGTACATTCTTCTAATCCTTAGACAAATTACTTTCAAAGTATGGCAAAGTATGGCAAAGTATGGCAAAGTATGGCAAAGTATGGAAAAACAATGTTTTTAGTTTGGTTAGATAAAGAATGTTATTTTAAAAAAGTTATAATATATATACCTGGCTGTTTATAAACCATCCCGCAACGTATCATGTACAAATTCTTATACATAATTCTTGCTATTTTTGAAAGTCTTAATTATTTAAATATTATTCATTGCCATTTATATTAATAATAAATAATTTATATTAATAATAAATAATAATAACAATAATAATAATAATAATGAATAAATATCGAAAAGTAGATTAGTTTGAAAAAAAGGAGTGGGAGTGGGAGTGGGAGTGGGAGTGGAAGCTCAATCAAAAAAGTGAAAGCATCACAAAAGTGAAATGTAGAACAATAACAATTTAACCAAAAGAAATACATGAAATTCATGCCTAAAAAAATTTTAATTATAATTTGACCCAATAAAATTCCATTCAACCAACATATAATGATGTCATGCCACAAGAATGAATGGCAGCCACATCTAGTATAAACGTTTTTTTTCCAATGTACATACACCCTTCTCTTTATTATTTTCTGATGCAGATGCTATTGAACCAATGGTTTATTTGTTAGCATTTTGTCTCGGTTTTTGGTTGAAAATTTAGCATTTTTTTGTATGAACATTTCAAATAAAAAAGTATTCAGTTTACAGGCGTTGTTAGATTATTCCGCGTTCCACTAGTTCAAAAACGTTGTTCCACAAAATCATAGAATATTAGCAAGAAAGCATTAGTTGTAGGAAAAACTTTACTATTTCGAAATTAATGGAGGTCTTTTTACGTTAAAGATAAGTCTTTAACGTTAAAGATACAAGATAAGTCAAGTAAGGGGATTCAGCGTCAAAGAAACCACGTGGAAGCTTGAATATCATACTGAGTTACTTTTGTGTCGCTGTTTTCATTAATTTTACAAATCATAAAAAAAAAAAAACTATATAGTTAAGTGGTATAATTTTAAATTGTTTGAACTTTTTAAGCAAAAACACGTTCGAGGTATGGATTGAATCAGCAGTAATATGAATCAATATTGGTTTATCAAATTTTCAATAAACTTAAAATGGATTATGCGAACCATTATTGTGGAGGGAACAACAAATGCAGGCCTATAATAAGTTTTTCTGGGTGTAAGGGTTTTGTGGATTCTTCTTAGCCAAATATTTTTGCAATGCCAGTATTAAGTTGGCGTTGGTGTTTACATAGAAATAGAAAACGTTGTTTTCTTACTAACCCCTATAAGTATATTTAAGAATTTTACTATATAATATATTTATATATTAATATATAATATTTAATATGTATCTAATATAAATAAGGAATTTTTCATTTTTGATCTAAAAACTTAATGTTTGCTGGAACTTGATTTGTAGCTATTTCTTCTTTTAAGTTAAAATTTTTTTTAATTGCATAGTTATATGTTAGTTACTTGTCAATTGTAAAATAACAACATCAATACATTGGTGGAAATATATACATAGATGGCATATACTGTTGACACAGCTTGAAAAATAACTACCTTAATAGACTTTCTTTTCGCGCAAATTCAATTTTAGTTCATCATTTTTTCGATTATTTAATTTTCGCGAATCTCAAAGAATCACATTTTCACGCACTTTGAAAAGAGGGAAGGGTGTGGTGAAAAACAAGGCCTAAGGTAAGACTATCATAAAATGTTTCATTGATTAAAACTGTTTAAAACAAGGATATTATAATATCTTGTCATGTTATTATATTTCTTACAAAATTCAGTTTTTTGAATAAAATTTGACACTATCCTACAGAGAATTTTGCGGCACCACCACATTCTATTGATAGTGTTCTGCCATTAGTAAACGCAATGCCATTGGCTAAGCCAATGAGAGTGTGCAAACTGGTGACTGTACCGCGCACACTACAAACCGTACCGAGGCTCTGGCGTCTATTCCAAATGGAAGCGTTTTTTAACGCCCCAGTGTTGCTGTAGAGACTGTTTTAAACTTTATAGCAGAGCTTTTTTGAGCATGGTATGCCTATAAAAAGCCAAGGATGGTAGACTCAGATAAGTTGAATTTTCTTCCACTTGGTCGAACACAATTTTCCTCCGCTCCAACAGCTACCTTTTAGGAGAAATGCTCATCATACTTCGTGTATGTTTTTTTCAAAATTTTTGCTGTTACAAATAATAAAATTCAAAGCAATTGATTTTATGAGCAAAACTAAAAGCTCAAACATCTTTAACACTGGCAGTCCAAGTGAGGTATCTCGCTTTTTAACGCTATTTCATGGATTACGGTGGATTCTTGGGAGTGCGTGTACGTGACACAAAGTGCCTTATTTCACTTATTCCGAAAAGAATGCTGGAGATACCGGTCACGATTGTCGTGACAACAGGCACTTCTAGTGGAGAAGTGTTTTTGAAAAAGAAAAATTATTTAGAATAGTGTTACATAGAGCTCATTGTGAAGAAAAAAAGACAGCGACAGTGAAATCAGCAAAAATGAGTGTGTAGCTTTTGAGGATACAACCAACATGACAACTGCAGTACAAGAGAAAGAAAAAAAAATTCAGGTATTGTAGAAAAAGTATTTGGTGCACAATTAATTTTCGCGCGATTTAGTTTAGTGCGCGTGAATTTTTGTCTGGCTGAGCGGTTAAGTTTCTGGTTTCTGTCAAGGAGGTTTGGGTTCGACCACCCACCCTTAGACACCAATAATTTTGGAACTCTAGGTACATCAGCATAAAACCAGTGTGCCTTTTTATAATAAATTAGTTCGTAAAAATTTTTGTTTGCCCAAAGTTTAAATAATCGAATAGAAAAAATGGAATCTAGTACAGGGGGTACTAGGTGATTTTATACTGAGGCTAGAGAACCCCCGTAAACTCTCACGGCGCCTCCCAAGGGGTTAGTGGGGTTTTGCAATCCGGAATGGGAGATTCTTAAGATCCCTAGGCGCTTTCCTTACGTACATAAACAATTGTGTAAATACTAATATAGGCGAGGACGTTTTCATGTACATATACAATTAGGAAAATTCTAATGTAGGTAAGAACAGTTTCACTTACATTAACAATTGGACAAATACTAATGCAGGCGAGGACGGTTTAATGTACATGAAAAATTGGGAAAAAGTATATCTACCTGAGGACTGTTTCGCTTAGATATATAATTGATAATTATAAATTTACACCCCCACTCTCCGCAGCTCTAAAGCCTTGGTTGTTTTTCATTTTAATAACATTTTAAATATTAACACTTTTAAAACATGAGCACGTGTTGATGTGGCTCAACGCGCTAACGCGTCTGTTTAAGACACCAGTCTCGTCGGTGGTAGGAGTAAAAATCTTCCGCTATCAAAAATTTATTTTTAATTTAAATTAAAAATAAAAATTAAAAAAAAAAAAAAAAAAAAATTGATAAGTGGTTTTTTTTTTTTTTTTTGTAACGCGACAAGCGTTCATAATAAAAAATCGAATTCAATTAACTTTGTGCACCGTAAGAATTGATCTAATAATTATAGATATAAATAGGAATATGACTACGATATTATGTACAGCGCACCGGCTGTATAGTCATTCTAATCTCCAACTACCAAAACCTTTTTTTGTTTATTTCTAATTACAATTACATATCTAAAAAAATGACAAGAATATTATACAAAAACTCTCTTGAATAAAGATAAATTCTCTTGAGAATTTTGAATTTAGTTATAAAATAATAATAATAAAAAAATTAATATTTAAGTTTCATACGATCTTACATGTCCGACGAAGAAGTTGATGCGCTGGCTCAAAATTTTCACGAGGTAACCTCTTGCGATAAATTGAAAAAACCACAAAACTATATCGCTTATCTTATAGACTAGACCCTACTCGGAAATCTAATAATGGCACCGACTTTCATCACTCACCATAATAAAATTCGTTTTGTTTTACCATGACAACAAGGCACAGGAAATTACTATGTTAAGCTGAATGAGACTCTCTCGTTTATAGGAGATTGGGAGGTGTTTTTAATAAGAGCTACCATACCACAGACCTGGTATAATGTTACAGAGAAGAACAACCTACGGGCTCTTCCTTCCAAAGCAGTCCATTTCACCCCTCGGAGCTATGCCTTTGCGTCCACACAAGGAGACTCAACTAATAAGCTCCTTAAGAACACAGGCCTCACGGTCATTGTAAATACGGTTACGATGAAATCATCTATCATAACAACTAACAAACTTGCACTATCAGGGTATTGTGCTTCTGGGTTTCCTGGAAATAAAAAAACTCACCGGAGGAGTAAACAGCCTCCTCGTCTATATCGGCATTATCAAGAACACAAATTATGCTGTTTCCAAGTCCTGCTCCTGCAAACTATTCCGCAGGGCGATGCAAGTTTTAATATTATAATCGGTTGGAGGGTTAGTGTACCTGACTAAAAATCTCACCAATTGAATACACGCTCTTTCCAATCAATCGAAGTAGATGTTAGAGACAGACACGACGATAGCATATGCTTCAATCATTACGACCTAATTATTCGAATCAGCATTGGCAAAACTAAATGAGAATCCCTGTAAAGTTTTATACTGATACAAACAGCCGCCACTCACTTTATCGCTATTACCAAGCAGATGGAGCATTTCCTCATTACATGCAAGAAGGCAAAATCCTATAGAAATTTTTAGGGTGGAATCAAGCGTATGTCTCGCCCTATAATTAAAAGTGTTGCCAAAGCTACTTAGCGGCTCTTGCCACGAAAGTGCCGATAAAGAGAGATTGAAGACTATAGCTCAAACAGCAGCCACCAAGGAAAACCTCACAAATCTCGGACGTGCTGTGCTTACCGCTGCGCGCCAGAGTTAACACACATCTTTCTTAGACATTGGTGTACACAACATTGAATTGAAAGTTGTTCATGAAAAGACAATCTGAACATCCATCTACCTGAGCTCACAGGTTTATGGGTTGTGCCTCTAACACAGAATGATATAATCAGAACTCGCCACGAGATCGTAAAAGCCAAAGTTGCCCTGGATCGCACAAACGAGCTTCAATTTGAACTGGGAGCCGAGCATGACTTTATAAATCTCTTTGGCAGTTATGTTGATATAACATTTCAGGTCGTGTGCATTGCAGAGGTATCGTAGCTGGTGATAAATTAGCGCTGTCCTATCTGTTTGCGCAAGGTCTTATTAGGAAAGTTACTCTAACCGATAAACCTGGTCGAGCCACGTCCAACCTCGACGAGCCTCAATACCTTTATCAAGTGATGCTACTCACGCTATTGTAGAAAAACAAGAACTAAGGTGACAGTGGTGCTGTTCGGCTCGAAGTATGGTATCCAGAAACCCGCACTATTTCGAGACTAAAGGTGAAACCAACACAGGATTTGTTGCTCGACAGAATCACGTGGTAGCAGAGGCATCTGTTAATGCCACATCTACCGTAACTGTCACGCTCTGTCCTTTCCTTGGGTTGTACGACAAAAACGGTTGCTACTGAAAGATATGGCCATGCGATTCTCCTTCACACGAGCTAGAGTTTACGTTGATTGCCACCGAAGTGATGGCAATTAGGATCACTTCAATCCGTTGGTATATCAAGTGAGTAGAACTGACAACTGGTGCCACAAATTTTACGATAGAGCGTATGGCGAAAAATAAAGCTCTGTACCCTATAGACAGGACTCTTTTCCACCAGCAACATAGCACGGGCAAGACTCAGTTTAAACTGAAAATTATATTGAGCGATCTGCTATCTAACTACACTTTTTTAGCTATTGTGCGTGCATAGGCGTTTAAAGGGGACAAAGAACCCCTTATAACTTTGCAAACTATGGACTGACTCGGCTACAGCTGACCGCTTTCTCGAGAAAGGTGCTTGAGATCGACTACGAGCCAGTCTTTAACAGAACAAACTCGATGGGCTCCTATGTCGCACGAGAGTATCTCTCCATAATCGATATCGGCTGTAAGACTTGGGTGACCGACTTCAATCTTATAGATCTTGCAAGCTATGTGAATAGCAACGCAATTTACGTATTTGATTTGGCAGCCGAGCAATCAAAAGATGCATATTTGAGCTTTACCCATACAGGTTCCTTGTCAGATGCCGGAACTTTCGCAGAAACACTATCACATCCTATAACAATTTTTGCTGTGATCTTATCTCGTAAGTTGTAGAGGTGGCAATGGATCGCATCGTTTCGACTGACTTTACTGATTATGTACGTCAACAATTGGGCCGCAACATACACTCCTCGCTTTCTTGGAGTCTTTGCCGCTGATGAGCTTCCAGTCCGGGTAGAGCTGCTGGAATACTAAGCTTACCAATAAACACGTATTTGGCTATGTTTTGCAACAGTAGATGCGTAGGCCATTTTCAGTACATAATCTCTCTAGTACTTGGCTCCTAGATTTAGAATTTCGCGGTGGTGCCTGTGTATTTTTAGGGCGGACTTAGATTAAAACATATATATATATATATATTTCCTCATGCTTGTGGATTGTTCAATATTACATGCATCTTGCTGAAGAGCTTTACACCAAAATGTTAGATTCGGCTGCAGCGCCTGTTAGAGTAAAATCCCCAGTTCACTCTAGCCTCCACTAATGTAAACGTCACTCAAAATCTCTTGAGCTCTGGCGTTAAAACAGCAAAACGGCGTGGCTGTTTACTTTGGTTCTCCCCATTGGACTTGTGAATCTCCATACACCAGAGAGCTACTCGAACTCACTAAATCTGCATGTTGGAGATTGATCGGGCTACTCGAATGTATGGCTTCGTTAATTTTAATAAACAATTTACATACACAAAACCAATCTTAAGTCATCTAAAGACCTTGATATTTTTCTCAAAAATGCTTACTATGGGCCTGGATAATCTTAAGGCGTTAGCGCAAAAAATCTAAACTACCAAAAGAGCTTCCTGAAAAAAGAGGGTCTGGAGGTGATTATCTAACTATGAGGTCATAAGGAATATGCACACACGGCCTCCTAAGGAGGTATTTGCCCATTTCACAGAGAGAAAACCGAAAGAACTCCACAAAGCCGATCTTAAGACATACAAGTATGCTTTGACACTGGTACATGTGGCATCTTACTACAAAGCTGCCATAACTGTGAACTCGAAGTCAGCGGACGAGACTCCCCTGGCATTTATTAGCATATGCAAGAACAGACCACTCGTATGGCCAAACAAGTTGATGTTCGACGATGAGTATGAATTCAAAGAGTTTTGAGGCTAAGCTTATGTCATAATACGAGGTTCGAGTCCTTCAAAATGAACCAGGCCGTCACAGATCGCAGACTTTCGTCGAGTGTTTTAACCGTTGTCTGGCTGAGCAACTTTTCAGGGTGCACTTCTTCCCACATTAATGGAAAATAGTAATAACACATCAACGCAAAAGACTGGTCTTCTTCCCGCGAAAGCGACCGAAATTGTCAAGGTTCTATTTGTAGCAGGGAAATTCCGCATACATGAAACGCTGATACCTATCGTCTATGGTCTGTGATCTATATTGCTACCAACGAAAAAGACCCAAAGAACTTTTGTTGCCAACGTGCGACTGATTCATTTTGGACGCATTATTATACTCTATCTCTCGCCGAATTTTAGAACGCTGGTGACCTGCCCTCTCACTCTTCACTTTCGTCAAACCGATTGATGTTAAATTTATGCCCGTGAAATTCTGTTTGTCTTCACATAGCGCTTCGATCTTGCCTTGATGTGAGCGATATCTGGGGTTGCTTGCTGTACCTGGGAAATTGTGATGGAAGATATTGACTTGAACGCAGTCTGGCTGCACTACGTCACCACTTTGACAGCGTGTAACGCTGAAAGTTGCACTATTTGGCAGATGCTGTTGGCAGAACAAACCGGCTATGGTTCTCCACACCATTCGCAGAGGCATAGGTAGTCGGCTTCGAATTGGCCGATATTTTACTCGGCCCACCTTCAGCATTTTTTTTAGACCTTCCTTTTCACTCTATGGAAGAATCTTCCCATGGTCCCCACAAATTGTTTCTCAAAAAGTTCGGTGTTAAAGTTGGTTGAGTATGATCTTGAGAGTATTTGTTGGAATATTACAGCACTCTTAAAATACTATAACCTGGGTAGAATTCCCGAGTCAATGACTTATGGAAATTGGGTCCCAATCTTCTGTCGGCTGCATAAGATATAACAATGGATGATATAAATAAGCTTGATGGGATTTCAAGCCAAGACGGTGGTTATTACGGTGCTACACAGACAGTCTGTTTTCTGAAGTGAGTACATCCAGCTTGCACCGAGTAAATGTCTTCAAGACCCGTTAAATCTTACTGCTTCCACACTAATCACTCAAATACATACTCATCTCAGTAGCCACTATGAGATTAGACAAAAGTGGAGCAACTTCTCTTACTTGCAATTCATGATACACATTATGGTCAATTTTCCATTGTCAATTGTCCGGTTGGCAACGTAGCGAACGAAAAAATTTGTGAACAAGCTGTTTTTTTCTGGTTCTGACATTGCACCAGTTTCGCTCTGTTTTTGTGGGAGTAGCCGAACTTTATAACGAATATATACCAGATGTTCCCGACCTTTCCCACAAATTTTCTCATTAATATCATAAAGAGCGTTGGCGCTGACTTGATCCCCTGCAAACAACAATTTCCTCCTTATTGCGGTGGTCTGAGATAACTTCGCCCTCGATCACCAGATCTAGAGGTTCTTTTACTAACTTACCTACAAGAGTGAATAACTTGTAGTGTTTGTGTCGATCCAAATACTCTAGCACTTCCGATGCCATGTCTATGGTTTCTCTAAGATCTTCTTTGGCATACATCCGGATTATTAAGAAGGTGGGGTTTTTCTTTCTTCACGCGCGATTTAAACCAAGAAAGCCGAAGAGGCTTCAACAGCTTTTTCTTAACAGCCTCCGGGATAAGCCAATCAAGTATGTCATTTATAAATGCAGTAGGCTGGAGAGGCTTTAATAAACTTCTCTTAACAGCTTATGGAGTAGGCTCATCATGGACGTTTTTAGCAACTTCCGTGAGGGCCAAATTCTCAGCAAGTATTTGCTCGATGTTTTCATTCTTTAAGATATAGTCATTCATAATTTGATTTTCATCGCCACAATATATGTCAACATTTTTTTGCGACATAATTGTAAGGTATTCACTTTAAATCACATAAATCTATTATCTCCCTTCATCGGTTAGTATAATAGGCCTGACGCACCTCTAAATGAAAAACAACTAAGGTATCGAAGCTGCGAACATTTGGAGGTGTAAATTTACCATTACCAGATATATATCGACGCAAAACTTCTCTTAGGTAGATTTACATTGGCACAATTGTTTATGTACATGAAAACTTTCGTCGCCTACATTAGTATCTGCCCAATTGTTTTTATATATGAAACCGTCATCGCCTACGTATTTGCTCAATTATATATGTACATTAAACCATCCTCGCCTATATTAGTCTATATTAGCCGATTTTTTTATGTATGTGAGGAATGCGTTTAGAGTTTTTAAGACCATTACACTCCGGATTGTATGCCCCACTAAACCCTGGGAAGCGCTATGAGAGCCTGCGAGGGGCTCCCAGGCCCTAGTTTAAAATTCCCTAGTTAACCACAGTGAGCAAAAAGTAAGTAATTTTGCGCCATCTAATGTTGGCGCATCTGCTCTGCGCGAAAGCTAAATTTTCTCGAAAATTAAGTGAATTAAATTATTTAGTATGTTTCAAATATTACGTTTGATAGTTGACTTTTATTCACTGTTTAGTTTTAGTCTTATTTACGATTGCGATATTGTAAAGGGCGACATGAAAGATGCCTCCAGGAAAAAAGTCGCCTAGAAAAAACTCCCTGAAAAATTTCCTTGGAAAGAAGCCCCCTAGCAAATTCCAGAAAAAATTCCTATAAGAAAATTTTCCCATGAAATATGTTTTTTCTGTTTAAAAAATTTTCATAAAAGCTAAAACTTTTTTATATTTTTTGCTATTTGTTACAGCTTAACATTAAACTTTAACCCTAATTTTCATGAAAGCAGATTTTACATATTTACGTATTTAAGTTTTTATAAGGATTCGACTGCGTTTTCTGCGTTTTGAAAATTGTATGTTTCATAAATTTGAAAACCAATATAACCTAGTATTTAAAACTATTTAAACTACTTCTACAGGAAGATTATCAATGTAGACGACGGCGAAAGTGTTATGAAACTGATGCGTAGCTATTGAATTTTTGACTTATACAGAAACTAAACTTATCAAAACTTAAATAAATTAATTTAAAACTTTACATGCAACAGAAAACCTGTATAAGCGGGAAAGAAATAATGTACTTAAAAACTGATTAAATTTCTTAAAAGTGTCATCTTAACGGCAAACTAACGCTAAACACGTATATGCTCCAGAACAATTAAAGTTCCTCAGAAAAAAATTTCACCTCTTGCAAAACCTCACTTTTTAGATTATAAAATTAGATTATAAAATCTATAATACATATTTTTGATATTTTTATCGGTGAAACTTTTACGGGAGAAAGTTTTGCAGTGCCTAAAATTTGATGTTGATTTTGTAGAGAGTAGACGTGCAGAGAAACATTTAAATTTTTAATTTAAACTATTTAATATTTGTATTTTAATTTTATCTGTCCTCTTAACTGAGTCGTCTTAACCGAGTTACTACTGAATATTATTCTTGGAGGTTAAATATTCATACACCATAAGTCCCTGCGTAAGTGATTTACAATTATCTTCGTACATTGTTAGTGTAATGATAGCGCAAGTAACGAACGTGTTATTGCTTTTATCGATTACTTACTCTCAGTTATAAAAGAGTCCTTTATTGTTCCTGATTGGGATCAGTGTATCCTATTTAATGCAAGACCGACATTCTGAAGTTACAGAGACTTATATAAATGCTAGTCTTTATGTACAGAAAAAATCAACTACTTTCATTAAACCATTGACCGCGAATCAGTCGCTTCTTTATTATCTTGTTGTTAGTATGCAGTGACATCGAATCATGCTTTAGACAATCTTCATGCAGTATTTTAAATGATTTCTGCTTCCTCAAAAAAGGTATGCATATTTCCTATCAGAACATGCAAGGATTTAGTAACTACCTAGAGTTAAATAATGTTTTCAACTCAAATAAAAACATTGAAGTGGTGCTATTATCTGAAACACATCTTAATGATAACGATTATAATGAGAACTTATATCTTATTTTAACAACCTTCTTAATCATGCCAAATAAGCAATTGAAAGTAAGTAAGTTATGGTAAAATGAGACTTTAATATTAATCACCCCTTAAATAATTAAAAAAAAAAAGATTTTAAGAGTATTCTCCGTCTTCATGGTTTTACAAAATAATACAAAAACGTACGCGAATAACATCGGAATCTAGTACCTTCACCTAATACTAACTGACCTAATACTGACAAACACAACATCTTCCATATCCAAGATAAATGCGCTCCCCATATTTATTGGTGACCATGAGATGACAGGGTGCATCAGGAAGAGGAACACGGTAAGGTTTCTTGTAGAACTATTAAATGTAGAAATTAATAAACTATTCTCGTGAGCAAATACATGATCGTTAAAAAATAATTATGATAACATCTATAATCGCAAATATGTGAACAATCCGATAAATGTTGCTAATAAAACGATCTTATCTATTTTCAACGAACTTTCTCCTATGACCGAAAAGGGCATTAATCATGTCCTTTGCTCACTAACGATATAGAAAACCTTATGAATGAGTGTAATAAATTTTCACCAAAAGCAAGAAAGTCAAACAACGAAACCCACCTGGTGGACTATAAACAATTAAAAAATAAGTGCAACAACTGTTTTAAAACGTCAAAAAATTTTTTCAAAAAATGTGCTAGATGAATACTCTCTGGACCAAAAAAATTTTGGTGCTCTATAAAATAGTTGTACCGATCAAAATCAAAGGGTATCTCAGTCTCAACATTAGAAACATCCGACGACGTTGAAACTTCAAATGCATTTTGCAAACTCTCCTTGGAAGTTGCTGAAATGTTAAGGAATTTTTTTGTAAGTCTAAATAATTCAATCTTGAAAACACTATCGTTTATCGCAGAAAGAACTTGAAAGAAATGTAAGGTTGTGCAGTGTAACCCATGTAAAGACCAAATAGAAAAAATATTGTAAAAAAAAACAGAATTATGTCAAGAAAAAAAAGAAAGCTCCTGCATCCTTATCTAATATAAATGTGGAGTTTCAACTTAAATGAATTATAAAGACTGTGATGGTAGGTATTTTAAATTTTATGTGGAAGAATAACAATCGGTTGTCTCAATTGAGTTGCTAATGATTGTTATATGCGTAAATGATCTAAAAATATTTTCGTACATTGTCAGTGTAATGGTAACGCAAACAACGAACGTGTTATTGTTTTTATCAATTATTTGCTTGAATTTCTTAGTTAGAAAAGAGTCCTGTATTGTTCCTGATTAGAGTTAGTGTCCCTTATTTAATCCAAGACCGATATTGAAGTTACAGAGACTTATTGAAATAGTCATTATGTACAGAGGAAATCAACGACTTTAATTAAACCAGTTATCAGTCATTTACTTACTATCATGCTGTTAGTATGCGGTGAATCATGCCTTGGACAATCTTCACACAGTATCCTAAAAGGATTTCTGCTCCCTCAATAAAGGTATGCATATTTTCCATCAGAACATGTAAAGATTTAGTAACTATTTAGAGCTATATGACGTTTTCAAATCAAATCGTGCAGTCTACAATCATAGTCAAAATATTATGACACATATATGCCATTAAGACACCTTATTAATTGAGAAAAAATACAAAAAAAAAACAATAGAAAAACAACCAGTTAAAAATATCAACACCACTCCCTTGGTGTAATCAACTTTAGTTGTATCTTTTGGTTAATACACTGATAGACTTATAAATAAAAAAAAAATTTCTCTTCGAGATCTAAGGGTCAAAGGTAAAAGTGATACGTCCGAACTCATTTGGATTTGTTATCATTTTTGCGATTTTCGTCAAGAAAATTACTTTTACAACATGCGTCAAATGTGAATTTGTGCTAAAATTTGACAAAAGTGTCATATAACATGGCCATGATTGCAGTTGTTAATGGTAGCTCATGCAGTTGTTGATGGTAGCTCATGCAGTTGTTGATGGTAGCTCATGCAGTTGTTGATGGTAGCTCATGCAGTTTAATAAATGTAAATATCAAAGACTGCGATGGTAGAAGGTGCACTTTAACCAATAATCCGGTAGAATTTTGCTAAAATTCTAGAAGAACTAGGAAAAATTTTTTATACTGTTGGAAATCTAATTTATACAACTATGCAAAGGTGGGATTATTTTTTCCCTTTGGGGAAAAAATATTATGACGTTAAACGTAACAGTAAGTGAAATCTTCCCAATGCAATCGCAATATATTGGCAAAAGAACTATCTACATAATAAATTTTATCCTAAAATTATATATACCTGAAAAAAGTACAAGAAAAACATTATTTAAAAAAACTAACTCGTATTTAACTATTTCATGGAACAAAAGCGGCCTAGACGGGGTGTTTGTTTGAAAAACCAACGTTTTTGTGAATAGTTCAATTATAGAAAAAGTTTATATAAAATAATATTATATACCGTTTAAAAGTTATTCTTTTAATTTAAATTTCTGAACATTCACGTTGACCAAGTTTGCAGATATTCCTCCCGATCTCAAGAAATGCACTCGTACGCGTCTATCAGAATATGTAAAGCAAACGAAATATATTGTGAGAATATTTATAGAAACCGGCAGATATTATTTACTGTTACAGGACCATAAACGGTTTCATTAACCATATGTCATAAAGCTACAGGGCCATAAACGATTCCAATAACCATATGTCATAAAGCTACAGGACCATGAACGGTTCCAAGGGCACTTCTTATGTCACTGCTTTCCATGAGCGAAACAATTCAACTCATGAAACACATATTTTAGTTGGACACCATGTAATCTTAAAATTATGTCAGTTTCTTTGACGAAACTATATATTATGCTATGACATAAAACTGTTAGTCGAAAGTCACTCATGACATTTTGATGATTGAATTTTTATACTGTTCATCCAACAACAATAGTTGAGAATATAGAGCTGTGGGATCTGTTACATCAGTTACTGGTGGCTTTGTAACAAAATATTTTGAAAGGAAACTTGTTGTTATAGTACTCGTGTATCCAGACCAACTTGGGCACGGTGTTTTGAAATAATATTGTTTGTTCCATTGTAGGTTGATGAATTTTGCTTGAAAGTGCTCCTAAAAGTTATCTTTCAATAAAATTTTGTGAACTCTGGACGTTTACGTGAAAACAGCACTCAAAGTTTTCTAAATTTAATCCCGTTAAAGCTGAAACTTTTAACAACAGGTGTTCGCAAACATATACTGTAGTTCAACAAAAATTATTATTGGATCTAAATATATTTATTTGTAACTATAATTTCCTATGAATTCAGGTTTGGACAGCTCAGTTGGTAGAGCGCTCGCCTGGTGATCGCAAGGTTCAGGGTTCGATACCCACCCTCGCCAACTCAGCGTATGAGTAGCGTAATATCAGGTAATCTGATCTACGCGGTAAAGTAA